>JAFIRS010007789.1:0-21944 GCA_018342105.1 Gonioctena quinquepunctata | reverse complement strand
AATACTTTCAGTGCATACACCAATACGTCTCCAAAATAACAATACTGGAAAGATTAAATGGATTGGCAACAATATGACATCAGAACAACTTTAAAATAACATTGAGATCGAACCGAACAAAAAAAGTTATATTGGCGAGACATCAAGACCGTTAAAAGTGCGCCACAACAACATCGAAATCGACAGATCACAGGTAGAATGGAATAAAACGACAATTCTAGCCAAAGATACCAGAACAACAGGGAAAACTAAAAGAATCCGCCTTCATTCTACTATCTGTTAAAATTGTATATCAACAAATTCTTCTGATATGGATCACATGTGAAAACCTTTACTGGAGGAAGATCTTGCATTTGGCAGAGCGATAATGGATTGACTCCATTATCCGTTGCAACGAAGCATTTTTTAAGAGCTCCGTTACTAAGAACGGCTAAAGAAACTTTGGTACGTCCCTGACTATTTGGGGTTACTATTCATTCTGGTCTGGCAAAATATCTATTCAACTTTGATAAAATAAATGTGCATACCCAAAGCTACTGGAATTACCGTAAAAATCATGCTAAAATATAACTATGTTTTTCTATATCTTATAAAAAGGGTGAAAAGCTACTGGGATGGTTTTTGTAAAAGGGGGAAAAGAAACCCAAATCGCGATTGGAAAAACCATATCATTTTTTTTTTGTAACAAGCACGAAATCATCCTTCAGATTGCCGGTCCAGTTTCAATTTGTTCTACCCTAAAATGAACAAAAGGAGCGCCTTTCTTATCTATCAAAGGAAAGGACTTGTTCCAGTAACTTCTCAGCAGTAGTGTGACAAAATAGAAAACTATAATAATTAGTGAAAAGTGAACCAGAAGCGTTGAGGTATCCGCAAGTGGAAAATTGTGAATACATTGCATTTGAGCTTGAATTCTCTGTGTGCTGAGGCACCCAAAAGTTTATTATATCTGCATTATTATTATTTCATTTGTTCGATTACTTGCCGGGAATTTAAATATTATTTTGTTTTTCATTATTACTATTTCATTTGTTCAATTATCTGTCGTAGCATTTAAATATTAGTTCGGCATCATTTTTATTGCCTGTGGGCAACCGTTGAATTTAAGTATTATTTCTGCATTAATATTATTTCATTTGTTTAATTATTTACCGTGGAATTTAAATATTAGTTCTGCAATATTATTGTTTCCTTCATTCAATTATTCGACGGGGAATTTAAATATTACTTCTGCATTATTTTTATTTTCTTCATTCAATTATTTACTGTAGAATTTAAATATTAGTCCTGTATTATTACTACTTCCTTTGTTCAATTATTAACCGTAGAATCTAAATATTGTTTATGCATTAATATTATTTCCTATGTTCAATCATTTGCCGTGAAGTTTCATTTGGTCAAGAGACTACAGTGTGAATATTGGGTTATTTTATTTTTAATTGAAACGATCAAAATTGTCTTGAAATCGGGTGACTGTTTAATTTGCTGCAATACGAATATTTGGTGATTTTATAAGTAATTTCCATTAATTTCTTTTCTTTTGTTATTCACACAGTTCAGCTCAGGGTAATATTGAAACCCCCCTAATTGGCTGTTTGGGGTTGAGGTCTAACCTATATGATTTACTGCGACTACCAAGTTGAGTAACGTAAAAGTATTTTTTTTTCTATTCCTCTCTGAAACAAACATTCTTGCAGGTGTTTTGTCGAGGGAAATCTTTCACAAGTAGTTTACAAATTTCCCGCCCTTATAATTATTAAGTTATGTTTTCAGTTGTTTGACACTGACGCGAAAGTTTACATCACTTCAAATAGTGAATTTCAGTTTTACATTGTCTTGAGTTCAGGGAAAACGTTGAATTCAAGCCACTGACGTACAACAGAATTACATAACAACAATTCCTCTTTCCCCGCTGTTCTAATTCAGGAACTAACCAAATTTGAACAACGGCCGCAAGTTATAAAATGTTTTAAAACATACCCGAAAAATACGAGCAGGGCAAAAGTTTACGAGTTTAATTTTTCATGTTTTCGGAATAATTTTATTTTTATGACTCGAGAAGATGATTTGGTGGTGGTGTTTTATCGCTCCTCTGAGGGGATGACAGTTATCTTATCTTATGAAAAACACTGTGATGCTTTGCTGTCTGTATCCACGCCCCGTTTTTTTTAACGTTGTTTAAGCTCAGGGAAATCGCCGAGCATAAACTACTGTAAAAAAACTAAATTATTTATTCGTATCCAAAGGGCTTAGCTTGAGTGTAATGTGGTATTAAATTGTTTTGGGATAAAGAAGGGGTGAATTCTGGAAGGCAAAATTACTTGCCCACAAACTACACAAAGAAAAAAATCGTTTTGTTATTAAAAGACTGAAGTGATCCCGAGTTACGCACAGTCAAGATAGGTTGGTAATGAGTGGGGTAAAATTCCACCTTATGAACTGGATACATAGGATTATATATTAAATCCCTATTTAAAGGTCGCCAGACTGATTTTTATATTTAAGCAAAAATAATTGTATATGAAAATTGTTTTGAAAAAACCATAACCATAACTATAAACTGTACCAGCTAATTTAATAGTTATTATGCTCTGTGTTTTTTCATGCAAAAAAATTTTAGTATCTCAGAAAAGTTGAAAATCAAGTTTTAGAATTTAGTAAAAACATTTCTGACTGTCTCTCTGTAAGACATGAAAGCAATCAGTGTCCGGTATCCAAATATTGTACTTAAAGCCTACAATCTTTTGAAAAAAATTTTACTGCCTTCTCAAGATAGTTTCGTAGATTTATATATATATATATATATATATATATATATATATATATATATATATGTGACGTCAAAGTACTCCTAAAGTTTCTACTGAACATGTTGGATAGGTCCTTGATAGTTCTATAATGGAACCGAAACCAATACTGCACATCAGTGGCATTCCATCATTCCTCGAACTCTTCCTATAGAATCATTTTTTGTTTCAATTCAATTTTGTTTTTTGAAAATACTCATATTTCAGGAAAATGACATATGCCCATTTTTGTAGAAAATATTTATATCAAGAAAAAATCACTCATTACTGTTTTCTAAAACAATCGCAAAAACAACCGGAACTGGGTACCCGATGACAAAAAATATCCTACATGACCGCTTAAAACTCATGTATATATATATATATATTATATATATATATATATATATATATATATATATATATATATATATATATATATATATATATATATATTTGTGAAATTTTTTTGAACCATGCAAATGTATCATAGGGGGTACTTTTCTTGGGGATTGGTTCTGTATGAATATAAAAAAATCGACAACGAAACAAACAAACTAACCACCGTCCATTTTCCTAAATCCAAGCGGTGCATGGTCATTGTTGAAAATATAAACTAAACTACAATTGAATCCTCAAAGACAAACAGAAAAATGTGCAAAATGAAACAATCCAATCATGATGGCCTATCTGATCAAATAATTTTCTACCTGTTGGAGTCTGTGTTATAAAAGGTAACATAACCCCACCACTTTATATCCTTTAAAATGTTATTTATATGTTTAAATTTGTATTATAGACTTGAAAAAGCCTGGAGGCTTCCAGGGGAAACGTCGTCCCAAATTATAAAAAACACAGATTCTACACTGGTTTTTATTTTTATATTCATACAGAACCAATCCCCAAGAAAAGTACCCCCTAGATATATATATATATATATATATATATATATATAGATTTATGAAGGTCGTTGTGACAGTCGTCTATGTCTAACTTAAGGAAAAATCGGGGTAATATTCGGGTATGCAGGTCAATAGGACTGAAGTAAAGTGAACTCTTGTTTCTGTTCAAGCTTTCGAGTCTTTATTGGCTCTTCTTCAGGAACTCCACAATTTTTATATTACAGTACAATTGATAATGAACAAAAATTATTTTTTAATCACGAAAATTGAGGTTGCTTTTCACAGACATGTAGCTCTAATGTAGAAAACATTCAATCTCAGTACGGTAACTATACATTGTTAAAATAAAGACTCGATAGCTTGAACAGAAACAAGAGTTCACTTCACTACTACTACTATTGATTGCATACCCGAATATTACCCCGATTTTTTATATATATATATATATATATATATATTTATATCTTCTTTAGTTTCTGGCCACATATATATATATTTTCTTCAATTTTTTCGGAATAAAGACACCTACAATAACGTTCGTACGATGCGAACGCAGAATTCAAATAAAATAATTTTGTTTCAACCTGATGATGACAAATACAATGTCGAAACGTAGTTAAGAGAAATTATATGAATTGACTGAATCAGACCTTCATTCCGAGAAATTGAAAAAAAAAAATATATATATATATATGTATACAGGGTGAGTCAGAATAAGACCGAAAAACTCATTTCGAGGTGAAAATTTGCCATCAAGGTATGTCCTAAAATGCATCCCCTCTGAGATACAAAGTGTCAAAAGTACGAAAAAAATTTAGTTTTTTTTTTCTCCAAAATTCCAGAAGGAAAAATTTGAACTTGGTGCACTAATCAAGGTTTATCAACGTGCTAATTTGAAGGTATAATTTTTTATTTTCGTAAACTAGTGGGGTAGTTACGATGGTATGTGGTCATATGTTCTTTCATATTTTCTTGGGACAAGTGAATGGACAAATGAGCGTTTGACATCAGTTCGGCTCATCGATACTCAACCTAAAAGTCATAACATTCCATGTGCCCAAAAGTGGAGGTTTCTGAGATAATTGAGAAAAAATGAAGATATGTCCTTAGTAGAGACATAATTTCCTATGAGCAATAATCGCATAATGCTAATTTCTTACAACATATCGGAATATGTGTCAACCTCCTGATCATTTTTTAATGTTGGGAGAATCGGAAACATAGTACGGGTGAGTCAGAATGAGACCGATAACCCCATTTTTTCATTCATCATATTATTTGATTTGATTCACTGATCAACTGACAAACAAACCCAACCTCAAATTCATAATACTCCACTAAGATAAGAGTTAATGTCTGAAATAATGTTTGCGAAAAACCGAAGATAAGTACTCTTAATTGTTGAAGTTTATGTTGGAGTGTCATTATCAAAGCCATTTCTGATTGAATTATCTAGGAGAATATTATACAATCAACATGTTTTTGATGAAAAAAACAATTATTGTGTATTAATATCTACTTAAATGATTTCTTTCGATTCGTGATAACTAGTTGGAAAGTCGAGTCTTTCATGTTAGTTTGTGGTAGGCTGTTCAGTACACCACTGATCAATGCATAAAACATACACGAAATTTGGAACTAAAAAGAAACCTAGCCTTTTTTCATTGTTCCCGGTAGAAACACACTGATGTACATTAGACATAATTAACAGTAACCCAAAACAGTTTGTATTATTGTCAAGTCATCTATCATCATTTTAGTCAGTGAACATCGTTTCAAAATGGATTATTCATTGGAAGAATTTACAAATAGGTATTTCGTTTATGATAAAACCGGGGGAAATGCAAGAGCCGCTGCTGAATTATATTAACATAGATATCCAAACAGATATCATCCACATTTCACTACTTTTATAGCTGTGCATCGACGATTGAAGGAAACGGGGTCCTTTAAATTCAGTCAACACCATTGTGGTGCGAATAGAACAATAAGAGATAATGTTACGAAAGAACAAATTCTTGAACGATTAGCAGCAGATCCGTCTACCAGCACTTGGGCTATTCGTATAGGTTACAAGTGTCACAATCAACAGTAAGTCGGGTAGCACGTGAACAACTATTGTATCCATTTGGCCTACAGAAGGTGATGGCTCTAGATGCTGGTGATTATGGCCCTCGTAGATTTTTTTGTGAATGGTTTTTGAGGATGTATGAAGGAGCAAACGACTTTCCTAGATATGTTCTATTCACGGATGAGTATCAATATGACGGAGCACCGGCCCATTTCCAGCGAATCGTTCGTCAATTTCTTGATCAAACATTCCATGATCGGTTTATAGGTAGACGTGGTCCCATACATTGGCCTGCACGTTCTCCGGATTTAACTTCACTAGACTTTTTTTGTGAGGATACCTTTAATCCCCAGTGTATGAAACACCTGTAGAATCTGTGGAAGATTTAACGGCAAGAATTTTAGCAGCATGTACGTTAATACAGGATACACCAGGAATATTCCAAAGCGTGCGACAGTCGATGATACGGAGATGCCAATTGTGTATTGAACAAAATGGTGGTCCATTCAAACATCTGCTTCAATGCCTTGTTTGTTTCTATGTAGTGTACCCACTAAACCGTTTCTATCATTTAAGTAGATATTAATACACAATAATTGTTTTTCTTCATCTAAAACATGTTGATTGGTTAATATTTGCCTAGAAAATTCAATCAGAAATGGCTTTGATAATGATACTCCAACATAAACTTCCAAATTAAGAGTTCTTCTCTTCAGTTTTTCTCAAAAATTATTTCAGACCTTAACTCTTATCGAAGTGGAGTATTATGAATTGGAGGTTGGGTTTGTTTGTGAGTTGATCTGTCAAAACAATCATATGCAAGGAAGTATGGTAGCATATCAGTGAATCCGCGACATCGATTCGATCAAATAATATGATGAATGAAAAAATGGAGTTATCGGTCTCATTCTGACTCACCCGTACTATGTTTCCGATTCTCCCAACATTAAAAAATGTTCAGGAGATTGACACATTCCGATATGTTGTAAGAAATTAGCATTATGCGATTATTGCACATAGGAAATTATGTCTCCACTAAGGACATATCTTCAGTTTTTCTCAATTATCCAGAAAATTCCACTTTTAGGCACATGGAATGTTATGACTTTTAGGTTGAGTATCGATGAGCCGAACTGATGTCAAACGCTCATTTGTCCATTCACTTGTCCCAAGAAAATATGAAGGAACATATGACCACATACCATCGTAACTACGCCATTGGATTACGAAAATAAAAAATTATAACTTCAAATTAGCACGTTGATTAGTGTACCAAGTTTAAATTTTTTTCCATCAGGAATTTTGGAGAAAACAAATTAAATCTTAATTTTTTTTCGTACTTTCGACACCCTGTATCTCAGAGGGGATGCATTTCAGGACATACCTTGATAGCAACTATTCACCTCGAAATGAGGTGAGAAATCTGTAGTCGGAGTTTGTTGGTCTTATTCTGACTGATATATATATATATATATATACAGAGTGGCCACTTTTTTAATGGGATTGTATTGGTAACTTTTAAACCATAAGAGTTAGAAGGTCGGTCAAATGGAGAAAAAGTTGCATTCATAGAAGCATTGTCAAGCAGTTCAAACAAATCGAGATTATCAGGGCCGATTATTGAGATATCATAAGAAAAGTAAATTCTGTCATTTAGATTTTTCTTTGTTTCCCACTTTATTTCGAATATTATCAAAAAATGTTACGGGAGTTTTTTATCCGACAGTAAATTATCCTCAATTTGACATGATCAGATTTTGTATCCAACGCTTCGTACGCTCTGGGCCACCCTCAACCTCATTTTTTTCAATACGGACCTGCATATTTTATGACACTTTTCGAAATAACTTTTGACGCTGAATTCATCGATATATCATACAATGTCATTCAAAGTTGATTTTCAGGTGATTTTGATCCTTATCCAAATTTCTTTGGGTCGGATCTGTATTACATTTGGGTACCTTTAGTTTAATTAACAACATGCAATACATTTCGATAAGAAAATCAACTTACTCATCTTCAACTGAATGGAACGTAACAGAATCAAAGCAAGAAACAAGTAAACCTAATTCATAATAATTAAACGAAACTATCATTCAATAAAAGAAAAATCAAATGATTATTCGAAAGTAAATGATGAGCATTAATGAAGTAAGCGTTCGAAATGTCCAGCATTTTGTAAAATGCACTTTGCGGTTCTGGAATCCATACTTCTTATACATTTGCTTATTTCGTCTCCTTGAATACCCTTCAATACATTCTCAATCTTCTCGCGAGGAATCATTATTGTTGGATTTGTCATTTGTTCCGTTGAAACAAATTACAGAATCGAACTTTATTTTCAGATCATTACGATATAATTTTTGCAAGGCTTGGTATTCAAATTTAAAATCATTGTATTCGCGCCTCTTGACTATTATATTAACAGCAGTTTTTGATAAATTGCATTCACTGGCCACAGTTCTCGATTTTTTTTCTGGGTTCAATTGAATTTGGGTCAGAACATTGATATCGTTGATAGACTTGTTTTTCTTACATACACACAACTCTAGGTTTATTGAATGTATTATTTTCAAGTAGTAGTCCGTGGATAAAAAGAACATAACAAGAAATGTCTATTATTTGTCACTTCGTTTATTATTGTGTCACAAGAACTTGTCATTAAATACTTTTCTGAGTAATTTCAATTTAACTTATTCGATATGGTAAGATACACAAATGAAGAGAAGAGAGATATGTACGAAGTATACATAAAACTAGATAGAAATTCGTTCAAAGCACAACAAAGGTATGGTAAATTATATCCTGAAAGAACAACACCAAATATTAAAATGTTTCGACGTTTATCTACAACGTTACTTGCACATAATTCATTCATCAAACCTAGAGGTCCTTATGTACGACGAAACGAGCCTATCAATGACATCAATGTTCTGGCCCAAATTCGAATGAATCCAGGAATAGGATCGAGAACTATGGTCAGTGAATGCAATTTATCAAAAAGTGCTGTTAATAAAATAGTCAAGAGACACGGATACCATGACTATAAATACCAAGCAGTGAAAAAACTATATCGCAATGATCCTGAGAGAAGGTTGCAATTCTGTAATTGGTTTCAACGGAAGGTGCGGAATAACAACAATTTTGCGCACAACATCATTTGGGGGGTCGAAACGACCTTCACAAATTCTGGCATGTTCAATCGAAGGAACAAACATTTTTATGTCACAGAAAATCCTCACTTAATTCATGAAGTTAGACATCAATATCGTTTTTTTTAACATATGGCGCGGTTTGTTGAATAAAAAATTACTGGGACCCTATTTTATTGACGGCAACCTAACCGGAGCAAAATATGTAGAAATTATAGAAGAAATGTTGGACGATCTTCCTATACGGTATCGGCGTAATAGTCCATGGATCCAACAAGACGGATATGGTCCACACAACTCAAGAATAGTCACAGACTATCTGAATCGAACTTTTCCCGATTCATGGATTGGAACAAGAGGTCCAGTAGCATGGCCTGCCAGATCTCCGGATTCGAATCCGCTGGATTTTTATTTGTGGGGATATCTCAAAAATGAAATTTATGATACTACGAACCCGACAATAGAGATTCTTCGCGAGAAGATTGAAAATGTATTGGAAGGTATTCAAGGAGACGAAATAAGCAAATGTATAAGAAGTATGGGTTCCAGAACCGCAAAGTGCATTTCACAAAATGGTGGACATTTCGAACATTTACTCCATTAATGTTCATCATTTACTTTCGAATAATCATTTGATTTTTCTTTCATTAAATGATAGTTTCGTTTAATTATTATGAATTAGGTTTTTCACCTCTTGAAATTTGTAAATAATTATTACTTGGTTCTTGCTTTGATTCTGTTACGTTCCATTCAGTTGTGAATGAGTAAGTTGATTTTCTTATCGAAATGTATTGAATGTTGTTAATTAAACTAAAGGTACCTAAATGTAATACAGATCCGACCCAAAGAAATTTGGATAAGGGTCAAAATCACCTGAAAATCAACTTTGAATGACATTGTATGATATATCGTTGAATTCAGCGTTAAAAGTTATTCCGAAAAGTGTCATAAAATATGCTGGTCCGTATTGAAAAAAATGAGGTTGAGGGTGGCCCAGAGCGTACGAAACGTTGGATACGAAATCTGATTATGTCAAAATGAGTATAATTCACTGTCGAATAAAAAACTCCCGTGACATTTTTTTATAATATTAGAAATAAAGTAGGAAAAAAAGAAAAATCAAAATGACAGAATTTACTTTTCTTATGATATCTCAATAACCGGCCCTGATAATCTCGATTTGTTTGACCTGCTTGACAATGCTTCTATGAATGCAACTTTTTCTCCATTTGACCGACCTTCTAACTCTTATGGTTTAAAAGTTACCAATACAATCCCATTAAAAAAGTGGCCACTCTGTATATATATATATATATATATATATATATATATATGTCCCTGGACTTCCTCTTTTTCTCTCGGGAATGTATAGATGGGGTCAAAATATCACATGTGAGTGAAGTTAGCAACGAATTCGTCAGCAACGTTTCTGGAAAAATCGTTGCCAGCAACGATTTGATGGGGCGGATTTCATGCAGTTCAAAATCATTTTTTGTGGTTCTTGAGGTGAGGAATCTCACAAATAGAGTTTGAAATGAACGTAATACAATGCAAACCATTGTGCCTATGTATCACAGTTAAATAAATTGAAAATTTGAGAATGAAGCAAGAAAATTCGGATATTATCAATGAATCTACATGATGTCAAGTAACTCAAGAACGAAGAAAAAAGTCACCTTGGAATTCTACCAGATTATGAAAAATTATGTGGTCTTTCCAATGATTATCAAAGATTTTTTCACAAGCTCTTATTAAGTTTTTCCACTTGTGTGTTTGGGTCAACTCTTGCAAGTAAAGTTGAACCCTAGGCGTCCGATAACTTGGAATTTTGCAGGTGGTTTTGATTCCGTTGACAATGTATTAGAGAATTTTTGTTGGCAAAAAAGCAAAATGGCGGCTCCAAGACGTCCGACGTGATTCGTGGTCCGATTCAAAATTGGTATGTGGGGTTTTGAGGTCGGAGATTATGATTTTATGTCAAAATCATTTCATTCAAGATGGCGGACGAGTTTTGTAATAAAAATTGGTATGTGGGATGATTTAGGGTCAGTCGGAGAGTCGAAAAGTAATTAAAACCCCGTCTTTTTATTGTTTTCGTTATTTTTAAGACGTATATCTTGAGAACAAGAGACGATACCACCGTGAAATTTGACAATAATATGGAGAATGATAAGTTTTTTCCATCTATGATCGAGAAAATTTTCAAAATCCGGTCGGAAAGTCGAAATGGAATTAAAATCCCAATTTTTTATTGGTTTCGCCATTTTTAAGACGTATATCTTGAGAACAAGGAATGATGTCACCGTGAAATTCGAGAATAATATGGAGAATGATGTGTTCTTCCCATCTATGATCAAGAACATTTTTAAAATCTGGTCGGAAAGTCGAAATGGAATTAAAATCCCAATTTTTTATTGTTTTGGCCATTTTTAAGACGTATATCTTGAGAACAAACAAGGAATGATGCTACCGTGAAATTAATGTCGAATTTCACGGTGGCTTCATTCCTTGTTCTCAAGATATACGTCTTAAAATGGAAAACAATAAAAATTGGGATTTAATTCATTTTGACTTTCAGACCAGATTTTAAAAATTTTCTCGATCATAGATGGAAAAACATCATTCTCCATATATTGCGAATATCACGGTGGCATCATTCCTGTTCTCAAGATATACGTCTTAAAAATGGCGAAAACAATAAAAAATTGGGATTTCAATTCTATTTCGACTTTCCGACCGGATTTAAAAAATGTTCTTGATCATAGATGGAAACAACACATTATTCTCCATATTATTGTCGAATTTCACGGTGGCATCATTCCTTGTTCTCAAGATATACGTCTTGAAAATGGCAAAAAATAAAAACAATGGGATTTTAATTCCATTTCGACTTTCCAACTGGATTTAAAAAATTCATGATCATAGATGGAAAGAACACATTGTTTTCCATAATAATCATGGATTTCACGATGGCATCATTCCTTGTTCACACGATATACGTCTTAAAAATGGCAAAAACAAGAAAAAAATTGGGATTTTAATTCCATTTCGACTTTCCGACCAGATTTAAAAAATATTCTTAATCATAGATGGAAAGAACACATTTTTCTCCATATTATTGTCGAATTTCACGGTGGCATCATTCCTTGTTCTCAAGATATACGTCTTAAAAATGGCAAAAACAATAAAAAATTGGGATTTTAATTCCATTTCGACTTTCCGACCGGATTTTAAAAATTTTCTCGATCATAGATGGAAAGAACACATCATTCTCCATATTATTGTCGAATTTCACGGTGGCATCATTCCTTGTTCTCAAGATATACGTCCTAAAAATAACGAAAACAATAAAAAATCGGGGTTTTAATTACTTTTCGACTCTCCGACTGACCCTAAATCCCCCCACATACCAATTTTTATTACAAAACTCGTCCGCCATCTTGAATGAAATGATTTTGACATAAAATCATAATCTCCGACCTCAAAACCCCACATACCAATTTTGAATCGGACCCCAAATCACGTCGGACGTCTTGGAGCCGCCATTTTGCTTTTTTGCCAACAAAAATTCTCTAATACATTGTCAACGGAATTAAAACCACCTGCAAAATTCCAAGTCATCGGACGCCTAGGGTTCAACTTCACTTGCAAGATTTGACCCAAACTAATGAACAAACACACAAGTGGAAAAACTTAATAAGAGCTTGTGAAAAAATATTCGATAATCATTGAAAAGACCACATAATTTTTCATAATCTGGTAGAATTCCAAGGTTACTTTTTTCTTCGTTCTTGAGTTACTTGACATCATGTAGATTCATTGATAATATCCGAATTTTCTTGCTTCATTCTCAAATTTTCAATTTATTTAACTGTGATACATAGGCACAATGGTTTGCATTGTATTACGTTCATTTCAAACTCTATTTGTGAGATTCCTCACCTCAAGAACCATAAAAAATAATTTTGAACTGCATGAAATCCGCCCCATCAAATCGTTGCTGGCAAGGGTAAAATAAATGAACGATTCCACTAACCTGGTGAATCTGAGAGAGGAGTGAGTATGAGATGTGAATGAAAAAGTTCGAAATAGTTTGTCATTACGGATAGTTGGATGCTGTTTTTTTTTCTCAGAGATTGGTAATTTGGAGGTTTGGTGGCCGCTAATTCTCCAAGGTACCGATTAATTGAATTTGTAGATACTAAGTCAACATAAGTAACTGCTCCAATTATGACACATCTGAGACGAATAATAACTTGCTTGTAGTAGTAGAGAAAAATAGGTAACAATACAGATATGTTGCCAAAACTATTGTCAATAGGGAAAATATTGGAATTTAAAGTAGTTTATGAATTGGTATAAAAAAAAACTACTTCAAATTGAAAAAAGTATGTGTTAGTATAACAGAGTGAAATGTAAAATCATTTCAACAGTGAAAGCGTCGAATCGAATCCCATGGTGCCAAACACGTAGAAAATTGTATTGAAACAAAAAAACGGTAAAAGTAAAAATTATAATGTATTCCAATAAAATAATTCTAATTTAGAAATTTTTACTCGTGTGTATAGTGAAATTTGGAAAATGATAAGTACGCGTCCAACACAAAATATTTTCTGATAACTCGACTCCATGCAGAAAATGTGTTTTTTTTATTTATCGTCCCTTGCAATACTTATTGAAGTCTGAGGAAGAAATCTTTAATTTTTGATTCCGTCCGATAAATATGAGAGCGAGATTGGGGTTTAATAGTCAAGCACTTTATTAAAACAGAAGTTATCGTTCATTCCATAATAGGCGAGAACACGAGAAATAATTATTGCTTTAAATATGCTTTAAAATACATAACGCATATATAAATGTACCCAGAAAACAGTTTTTGAGTCAAATTTCAATAACAGCAGTTCCCATTCGTTTTTGAAAATCCGCAAATTTTGAAGCTACTAATATTGGCGGTCTTTGTGACGTAAATGACCGAGCAGCCAATAGGCGTAATGGGGTTTATTGTGACATTAAACGGCAATGTTACCAAGATTCTTAAACTATAAATGTGAGAACTAGGACACTATTCGCAATGTCAAGCGACGATGGCAAATTTGAAGGGTGTAAAAAAATCGATCTGTCATAAAACAATATATTGTCGATTTTATAGTGCACAAAAACCTTGTTATTTGATATTATAAACCATTCTGGCCCATCAAAACGATTTCTGATAAAGAGAAAGCCAATCATTTATTATTATTATGGAGGCGCGGCCTAAGATTTGAAAATATGGAAATTTTGCAAAATTGATTGATGCTGTCAACTGTGGGATTGCTTGATCGGGTGATTACGTCACAACATTTTGCAATGGCGCTAGAAAGAAGCCATTTGAATTTTGCCGACTTTAAATATATTTTTTCAAGTTTTAGAAAATTTAAAAAAAAAGAAAGAGAATTACCAACAGACTTTTCATAAGCTGTAGAATCCATTGAAAATTTCGTGTGTTCACCCATTGGCAAGTAAATTCACAATTTCATATATCGATTCAATGGCAGCGGTTTTAATTTCTTAATAATTCTGCTAACGGAAAATTTGGTATTCTGAATACCTGCTCAGAACTCACTTGAGGTCTCATACTCTTTACCTGTGAGCTACGTTAGATGGAGTTAGAAAGTACTTTTTAAAGTGGTTGAATATTGATTACGTGTTTACGTATTGATTACGATGTACAATTTATTCATGGGATAACCCCCTTTGGTTATTATTTATTCGAGTATTCATCTAGTATCATTTGATGTTTACGGTTGGAAAATCAAGCTTTTGGATTAATTAAAGAATATAAAATATAAAATGTAAATAAGTAAAATGCTCTTTTCAAAGATGTGATTTGGTGTCCTCTTGATCATAGAAGAGGACGTATGCTTCTTCACTCACGATAGATGTTGGTGATAGCGGTGATACTCTCGAGTCATTGTACTCGTGCCATGTGCCTGCGTAAGGGTGCCTACAGTAAGCCGTGTAGTGTCCGTCAAAAGTTGTTCCGCTATGGTTGGATACAGCATACAAGTTGTAGCGACACGGAGCTGCGTTATCTACTGCATAAATATTCATATCTAATCCATCGAGAGGAAAGTCAATGGAGACATTTAGTTTTCCTCTGAATCTATCCTTTTGCGAACATCTTTTCAAGTGAATTACAAAAATTTTGGGGAATTTAAGTATAGATAATGACTTCGTGCATATTCTCCTTTCCTTACATTTAGAACAAGTGTGTTTTCCGTCATCATCCAAAATATCTTCCCTAGTAAACGGGTCTAAACATTGTGACAGACTGAGCTTGCCAGTACTGTGGAATAGGGAGTGAAAGGTCCCAGAATGGGTCAAAAGTGACAGAACAATGGCCACAGAAAGTACATTTCAACGATGATTTCAGTTGACCAACAAAGTTATCGACAATTTTTGAGTTGTCCATTCTAAGATATCTTGACCAAGACTCTTTTGCCTTTTCATTATCGCTCAAATTTTCATCGATTTCTATGAACATAGGTTTAGGCCTTTCTCTTACTCTGTTTAAATCTTCATGAAGACCTTCCAATAACTATCTGAAAAATTCCTTGGCATCCTGTTGAGCGTTACCCATAAAACGAGGTGCGAATCTCTGTATCTGGCTTTTCAAAGAAACTTTAACCACCACATCAGACGAATCTTCTGACCATAGTTCTTTTACCACTTCTTCAAATGCTTTTATCAAAGCACCCTTCATACTTGATATGCTTGTGTTGATATCCTTCAAATGTTCGTTTTTTCTCAGATACTCGAGCAACCATCTGGTATTCGCTAAACATTGTATTGCGCTATTCATAAAGCAGGTATTGCCAATGTTTTTCAAACCATTAAGACCGAGGGGTTTGGAGCTTCCAAGTACAAGTGGTTTTATGGAATTATAACTGAGGAAGATGCGCTCACCGCTACTGCTATCTTCAAAGGAATAGTCTCTTATGCGATGATTTTCTCTATCATTGGAGCGCCGCAATAAGGAACTCGATTGGAAGCTGCTTGAAATCGAGTTAGGTAAAGATGTGGCAGATCGCGTTATTTTTCTGGAAGTGGATGAATCCAATTTATACTTTTTAGGTATTAGGGATACTACTTGACATGTTAATTCTTTGTGGGCGAATAAATATATCATCCAAACGTTGAGTAGAAGAAATAGAACCCAGAATTGACGAACTTTCACTATTGGATATCGAGCTACATTGAGAAATGTTCTTTTCAGAATGGGGGTTGTAGAAAAATTCATCCAAATGACGTCCAATTGGAATGGTTCCCAACACCGAAGCTGCATTACCTCTTTGAATGGCGATGCTGATGCGTTGAAGGAGAAAGCTGGTGGATCTCCTATCATTGGTCACTTGGAAAATCTTTCTACTAATCTCTTCAATAAATTCCGTTGCTTGGAGGCCAAATACTCCGTAGGTTTCAATAGCTACAGGGTAAAAAGTGTAGATATTTCCCAGGTTTTGATATTTTTTTATCTTAACTTTCTCTCCATTTTCTGCAGCTGCACCCTTGCGAATAGAGGTTGAGTTCAAGTGTGATGTGGCCATAGTGTCCATACAAGTAAAATCCCATACCACTGGTTTACCAAATTTCCAAGGAATTAATGTCATTCCATCTGGTCGTTTTCCATCATCATGACTGACACCTGAAGGCTCTAAGATAGCTGGAATTTTGGCAGTTATCAAAACTCTCTTCATCAAGTCATTAACTGCATCATGACGGGATCTACAACCAGCGCTAAATTTGCAACTCAAACCATGAACCCCAGATTCATCTACTTCAGCACCACATTTGCATTTATGACGGACACAAATTGAAGAACCCAGCCGAAGTCCAACAGAAATTCTGAATGTTTCATCGTCAAGAAGATTACCCAAAGAAGAAACTGGTAATGCATCGAGCCACGCACCTGATTCCTTTGAAGTCACTGCATTGAGACGAGCCTTCTGAGATGTAGATACAGCTGTTTCAAACAGATTATTCAAATTCAATTTCAAGAGTGGACGATCCCATGCACTTTGCATTTTCTTATCCGTACCTTGCAGAGGGAGATTGACTTTAGAAATCCACAATCTTTCGCCTTCTTCATAGAAAGAATCCAAAAAACTCTGATGGGAGTATCGAGTTCACCAAATGAGAAACACTGTGTAAGGAAGATAAAAATGCAGGTAAGGTGAGTGATGATGCCAAACGAATACCCAATCCCCCCATGTTCACAGGAAGAGTTGCTTGAAGCCAATTCTCGTTACGAAATTGATTATTTGTTATCGATTCGAGAGTACTTTTCATCAATTCATCGAATTTCTCTAACACTAAATCACCATGCCATGTTGGAGAACATCTAAGTATATACATAAGTTTGGGTAACGCCAAACAGTTTTCTAGTAGGAAAAAAGCAGCATGAGCTGGAATTTCTTTGAGCCGTAAAGATATTAGTGAGAGAGAGTCTGTTTTATCTTTGATACATGTAGAAAGAGCCTCAAGAGTAACAGATGCACCAAGAAGTACAAAATCAAATTCTATTAATAATTTCAAACCAGGAATGAAATAGACGAACTCTCGAAAACTTTTTGATTTGGAGCATCAAAAAAGAAGATTTCACATTTATTGGTATTCAATTCGATACCAATTTCGCTCAAATTGGAAATTATGTATTTCAAATCCTCCAAAATAACATTTCTCTCCTCCTATGGAACCATCATCGAGATACCAACCGTTGAACTCGCTCTTGATCGACTTGGTCAAATCATCGATTGCAAGACAGAAAAGAGCTGGACCTAATGGGTCTCCTTGTTGGATTCCTCTCTCTGAGAGGATAATTTCTTCACCAAAATTTTAAAAAGAGGGAAAATTATAACATTGATTTCAAAAATGGAAAGATATTTGGTATTGAATCCTTCACCTTCTTCAACAAGAAATTTATGTCAACCATGTTGAATGCATTTTTAAAATCTAGCTTGAGAAACACTCTTGATTTAGGGTTTGGGTGTTGATTAATATACTGTCGTGCAGCATGGGCAACAGCTTCGCACCCTCCAGGAGATCCAAAACCAAGCTGAGTTGGACGAAAAACTTCTCCTAGCTTTTCTTTTATACTAAAACACGCCAATTTTGCCACTAGTCGACGATAAAACATTCCAACTGCTATGGGTCGAATTCCACCGTCTTTTTATAAAACTGTACAAATTTCAGGATTCACTCTGCCTGCCAGCATGAAGTTGCATAATGCTGTCAATGAATTTAAAAGTTTTTCGCTCGCAAAACCTGAACTCTCACTGAGCATATCTTAAAAATGAGATGGTCTGAGCGAGTCTATGCCACCAGCAGACCTTGTTTTAAAATATTTCACTGCCTCATTAACATTGATTTTATTGACTTCTAGTGGTTCACTTTCCTGGCGGTCGTATTGGAGAGGTTCAGATCTGATAGCAGCTGGGTGTTTTGACTTCAGTTGTGAAAATGTTGAATAGTCAAAACTTGCAATCGTATCGTTTGAGCTGAGAATTCTTATAGCCGATGAGAGGTCTCCATCCGAAATCTTATTCATAACACTTCTTGTCAAGTTTGGGGGAAATTTTGATGAACATTGTTTGGTTTGGACATTCGGATTGGTCGAGTCTGAATCATTGATATTCTTTTTAATCAAAGATGAAAGGGACACCTTTCGTACTTAACTACTTTGAGGAATTCGAAGATTCTTGTAACTGAAGAGAAATAATTTTTTCCAAGATTCTATGGAATTATACTTGATTGTGGCTCAGTGGAACGAGCGTCGGTCTTGTGTCAACTGTTTCCACCTGGCACGGATTCGATTCCCGCAGCTGGTGAAAAATTTTTTCAAGGTCCCAAAGTGGTTTCGGATCCCACTATAAAAGGTAAGGTCCCCGTGATCTTAACTCGTACAAGTTTTCATTAACTTCTTAGGGTTGGTCAAAGAACTAAGAAAGCGGTTAAAAACAATTTTACAATTTTTTTTTACATTCATCTATAGCATCGCTGAGAGCGAATGCACAACAGATTCGATAGGAAAATATTTTTGTTCAGTATAAATTACGTTGAAGAATTGTGAGAAAGTGATCGTTAATAATTCAAAGGAAAAATTCTGCCAGTCAACAGGTGTACTCAGGTGCAAAATATAGCCAAGTTGGCGAATTATGGTTGAAAAAGAATATTGAAAAGAGTTCATTGAACTATGTTATTTTAGCAAAACCAAGGGATTCTGGACCAACAAACTTAGGTTCTGGAGGTGAAATTTCAAGTAGAGTTTATAAAAATAAGGAAAGGAATTTCAAAATAAATTAAGATTTAATTATGAGATTTAAAATATCACTTGAAGTCATTGCAGAAAATGGAAGAATTTATAATCATATTATCAAGTTAATATCATATACCTAGGGTTTGAACTTTGTCGGGAGGAAACTAATTGTTATGTTTCTTCGAATATAATTCTAACTAAAGAATATCAATTTCAATTAAAGATTGGAATATTTTGGGATTTGAGTTATTTTATTTTGATTTGGTAGGAGATTGCTATAAAAAAAATCTGATTTGAGTGTGAGTTGAAATGGAAAACCTGCAGCAAAGTGAAATGTCAGCGATTTTGACGAAATTTTTAGAGATGCTTCAGAATACTCTAAACTTCGTTAAGCAACTAAAATATTTTTTTGTGTTAAGAAATGCCCAACTTCATGGCATGTAGGTATCAATGAACTGTTGCAATTAGAAAGGATTATTTCACATTAAAAAGGAACATTCTCAATTAAATTTAATAGAAATAAATATTGAATGAAATATTTTCTGTGGATTGATTCCACATCTGATTTTATGAACATCCTGTTCATATTTTCGAACAAATCGATTATTTCACAATTATTCACGAAACAAGCACTCGGGAAGAGTAAGAACTAGTCTTTATAAATGCGATACTAGAAGATATGTTTTAAATGTCCCCAGAAAGTTTGATAAAAAACGTTGTTTTCCTATTTGAAAGTCTCTTCATTTGAGTAAACAGGCAATAAGATTTGAGATGATTGTCAATAATGTCAATTGTCATTTATGAGTAATGTTAAAAATGCAATGTTGCCAAATGTAAAAAATGTCCGATTGACATGAAAAGTTAACATTCATTCAATTAAATTGTTTAGTGTGAAAATCGAAACTATATGAATTAAAGGTTTTATTCAGTGTATTGCTAAAAAAGTAAATAAATCAAGCCGTCTCAAATGAGTGAAAATTGACTTTTTTTAACCTTTATGGGGCCATAATTCCGAAAATAACAGTTTGCGCAGAAATATTTTAGGTAAATATCTAGTAAAAGCTCTCCTCTCCGAAAATACTGGTTTTTGCCCCCTTAACGAAAGAACGCGGCGCTCTCTTCCGTTTCCGAATTAGATATCTTTTTTGATCCAGAACATGTGTTTTTCAAGCTCCGTTTTCCTGCGCAAATATCACTCACAATTCCTCCTTTTTTTTACCAGCATTACCTACGACCACCAAATCACTAATTTTTGGCACAATTCGACATAAAATATATCCAAATCCTGCCAAGAAGGAAACACCACCTAATCTAACTTGGCTAACCTTGCTATCCAGTTGATGGCCAGCCAATCGCTCGCGGGCACTTCGGTAGCGGTGATTTTTCTCTTTTTTTACGAATAATTATTTGGGCACAATAGTGACAGTCAGTTGCGAGATGCAAGTACACTGGATTTGGTATCAATGGGAGCAGATATTTCAGCAAATTTGTTATAAGTAATGTTAAAAATGAAAGATATTCTTCGGCGTGTCTCGGTTAGCTCTTAAAATCCAGTCAATGCCTTACGTAAAAGAAGGAAACACAACCTAACCTAACTTGGCTAACCTTGCTATTCAAATTTATGGCCAGCCAATCAACTTTGTCAGAACACGCTTCGCTTCGCTGGCGGGCACTACGGTGGCGGTGATTTTTCTCGTTCTTACGAATAATTATTTGAGCACAATAGTGACAGTCAGTCGCGAGCTGCAAGTACATTGAATTAGGTTTCAATAGGAGCAGACATTTCAGCAAATGTGTAAATAATGTTAAAAATGAAATTTAGAGACATTTTGCTATCACCAAAATCGATGATGTTTTTACATTGTAAAAAGACGATGTCATTGTGAGTGATTTTTGCGCGAGAAAACGTGCTTGAAACACTTGTGTTCTGGATCAAAAAAAAGTTTCTAATTCAGAAAGGGTACGAGAGCGCCGTGTTTTTCTCCCGGATTCGTTCAGGGAACAAAAACACGTAAAAAGTCTCTCAGCTATTTTCGGAGAGGAGAGGATATATAAAGGTTTATTCGAATAATTGGCAAATGTAGAAAAAACAAAAATTCTCTTTGACAGATGAGATGTATAACGTGAAATGTCAAACGATTTTTAATTTTCTGAAAGTAAACTATTATCCTGAACTTGAAAAAAAAATTGTTATGAATTGCATTGAAGAAGGTATCGAATAGAAATTGAGGGTGTGTTGCTGAAAAAATAAAGAAATTAAGACGGCCCAAGTAAGTGGAAATTATGATTGAAAATAGACCTTTTTGAATCTTTCAAGGGCCATAATTCAGAAAATAACCGTTTCCGCGGAAAAATTTCGATGGATCTACTTTTTTTATCGTGTTCTAAAAGCATCTGTGTGAAAATTTTACCTTTGAAACGTTAATCTGAGTTCAACTCTGATTTTTGCTTACATTGTTTTCTTATGATGTCTTGCACTAATCAGAAGATAAGTCACAATTAGTTCGAGACGTAAATAATTGGGGAGAAGAAAAATACTCATGAACGTGGAAAATTGTAATTAACTCCTTACTCAATAAATAATTATTTGATGAGGATACCTACATGTGGACGTTGATCCAGGTACCTTGGAGATATAAATAAACATGAATAATAGAAGCAAATTAGTATTATAATATGAATACCGATTTTTTTTTTCAACCGAATAATATTGAGAAATAACGCAAAAGGATAAAAATA
>JAFIRS010007788.1:0-21946 GCA_018342105.1 Gonioctena quinquepunctata | reverse complement strand
ACACGCCGGGGGGCCCCCAAAAAAATTTTTTTTTCACATAGCTGCGGGGGAAAAAACGGAGAGGTGACGAAGCAATTTTCCCCCCATATTATTTTTTTTTAAAAAAGATACTGACAACAAAGGCGTTCAACAAACGGAATTTCAAAAAACCGATTTTCCCCCAAAACCCCCAAAAAGGTGGTGATAAAACTGTGGCTAAGGGGTTTGAAAATCCTGAAATTGTCCTGGGGGGATTACCCCGGAAACTTATATCAAAGGGGGTTATTACCAATTACAGACTTTTTCTGACAGTTATTAGCCAGTGGAATAAATATAATAATAATTTGGTACAAAAATTGCCCTATTGGTATTAATACAATATCAAAATGGACAAAACTCTCTGCAGAAAAGATAGGGGGCCTAAAAATAAAATAAAACCCAATGGTGCCTATTTTCCAAAACTGGAAAAAAAAAAAAATTGGAGTTGGAAAAAAATTATCGTGTTGAAGTGAATTGTGGAGTCAATTCGCCACATTGTTTCTGGGGTGTGATATAAGTTATTCATCCGTTGGAAATTATATACAAATAATTATCGATCACTAAAAAGTACCAACTACACCAACATCTTTACGATAACGACCTCAAACGGAAATTTAATTGCAACTGGTTTTGACAAAATACAGAAAAGATGTACGTTTTCCATCTGAAATCATTTATTCAGATGAAACGTTCACCAACTTGGGTCTGTTCAATCGGAATAATAAAAGGTACTGGTCTCAAACAAATTCACACCCTGATGCAAGAAGGAAATTTTAAAAAAGCATTTGGTTTCAATTGATGGATGGGTATTATCGGAGGAAAACTTTTGGGGCCAATAATTTTCGACGGACAACTTTACTGGAAATATATCTACAGATTTGCCACTGGCTAACCAAGTTGATATTTATTTTCATCAAGATGGAGCGCCCCCCTGACAATTCTCAAGTCGTAAAGGGAACATCTGAATGACAACTTCCCTGAAAAGTGGATTGGCTCATGGACCTATTCAGTGGCCTGCGAGGTACATTCTTCAGATGTCATATTTTTTCATAATGTATTTTTTTCATATACCAGATCACCAGATTTTCCTCCCCCTGAATTTTTCTGGGGAATATGAAAAATCAGGTGTATAACACAGCATCAGCTACTCGTGAAGAACTGGAGAAAAAAAATAAAAGTGGCATTCCAGAACATCACTGCGGAATAGTTAATCAATGTGGTGCGCGCAATAATTGAAAAATTTAACTTTGCCCCTGATCAAAGGAGGAAGTCATTTTGGAAATTTAGAACCTTGATGGACTAATTTGGACTTTTGAATAATTCTTAAGACGACTGTGGGTCATAAGCCTCAAAGTCGTATTTTTCCCATGGTACTTGATCAAGAATGAAGGATTTACACGATTCAGGATTCTAGACGAAATAAAATGGAATAAAAATTACTTTATTCGTCAAAATTGACAAGTGAGGTGCTGTTGGATTCAGAATGTCATTCTCGATAAAAAAAGTAAAATATATAGGATGTGTCATTCAAAAATCGAAAGTTGGAATCATTTTCGGTCAAACCGGAAGTCCGGCAAACAAGTAAATAGTGAAACAATGTAAATTGAACTATAATACACAATCCCAAAATTTCGTTTTCTATCTACAATAATAAAAAGTTTTTGGGGGTGAGCCACCTTGGAGAATCACCCGGTATCTATGTATTGCTTGGTATTAAGTGGCGATTTCTCCAGTCAGCATGCCAAGCCGGTAAAAAACTTTGTTCTTGACGCGGTCTCCCGACCGAAACATTTTTATATCCTAACGAGTACTATATCCACCCTGGGCGTTATAACATCATTTTAAAACACCCTGTATTATTTATTCAATACAGTACATTAATGAAATGGAAATCGCCTAACTTAGAAAGTAGTAGAAAAAAAGATGCGTTTTCCTGAAAATGAATTTATGCAGGACGTTATGGACGACTATAATTGCTATTTTGTTTTTGGCTGTTGTAAATCATAGCGTTTATGATATCAACCTTTTTCGAAAAAGTGCGGCCAGCTTTTGCGTATTCAAACCTTGTAACGAACTAATTTTCTAGTGGTTTCTTTTGAAGTTGTATCTCTTTCCATCGAAAGTGATACTGATAAAAAAAAGTGACGCCTGGCACGATGAAAGATTACTGGGGAAGTAGTTGTTCATTATCGTCCCAATGAAGTCAAGAACCTAAGAATAATATAAATGTCCAAATTTAAAAAAAAGGTTAAAAGTGGATTGTGGAAAAGAGAAAACACTTTTTTCAGAACTTTTCAATCAAAAATTATTCATGATTGAAACATCATTTATCTGTAACGTAAATAAACTTAACGGACTAATTTATTTAACCTTAATCTCAACAATTTATATTCTACGCCACTGTATGCTCGATGGTATGGGCCGTTCAGTTGGCTCCCTCTTGAGGGGCTGTCTATTTATCTCCGATACAGCATTCTCGATGTTTCGAATTCTTTCAGTTGGCGACCGGCGTTTCCAATTGTTTCCAATATTGACCGTTGTTTTCCGCGGAAGCGGTGGATGGTTTCGAATATCTCCGGGGATGATCTCATCGCTGTCGATGGCGACGCGGGGGCGAAGGTCCGGCCCAGGTTCGTTACATTGCCACCTTCTAAAGACATTTCGTCCCGAAATTTCATCCGGGTTGACGATATCTGCATGACTCCCCATATTCACCGGAAGTTGATGGGTAACACTCCACGGTCTTCATGATCGGTCGTGGAAGAGGGTTACAGCAAACCAAAATCTTGACGCCGCTGGATCTGAATATCGCCTCCAGCATACTTTTATACCTCCAGTCCAACCCATCAAACCACGGATAATTTTGGAATTGCTAGATCCCCAGATTCTGGTCCACCATAGATCTCTTAGTTTGGTGAGACTCTTCCAGACATCTTCAAAACGGTTTATCTTAAATGCCTCTTGGTGACTGGTAGTAGATGTTCCTCTGGCCTTTCTTCCTGGCACCCCCAACTTCTGGATTCTGCCCCGGTGTTTTGGATTGACCAAATTTCTTGGAGAACACTACGGCGTGCCCCTGGACATTCGAAGATCTTCCCACACGTGCGCTAGTGCGTAGTCAGCAGGCACCTCGAAAAGGTCTCGTGACTCCTCTCGTAACCCCAGTGAACTTTGCCCGTTTTACAAGGACAAAACTTCTGAACGTTTATCATCCTCCGGTGGCTTACGAACCGGTTTCCCTAAGGGGCCAACCTGTTGAAATGGACGACCCTTGGTTTCCCCGGGGTGGCTTTGGATTCGGTACACAAGGTCGTTTATCCCACGATTTTATACGGGCCTTCCCACGAGTTCCCAACTTTGGTGATAGTCCCGACGACGTTTGGGGTTGCGCCAAACCGGTCATCAACCAAATCCTCCTGCGTCGGCCTTGATGTCATAGGTTTCTTCATTTTATCGCTGGACTCTGGATGTTCAACCGGACTCGTTCGTGGATGCGTCCATTTTGCCGAAGTTTGCTGACGTAGTCCTCTCCCCAGTGTCTTGTCCGGCGGTATCCCAAACTTCGGGTCACAAGGCGTCGCAGTTCTCGGCCCATTATAATCTAGCGGGTTTGACCGGTTGACCGTGTACGGGACGGGATCAGGAACAAATGAAGATACTGGTCCCAGTCTCTTTGATGGTCAGAGACAACCTTGGACAATGGCGGTTGATCGTCCTGTTCATCCGTTCCCTTCCATCGGACTGCGGATGTGGGGGCCCTGGTTCTTTCTTCGGATGTTCAAAGTAGACATATTTCTTGGAAAAAAGGGTTTGGGTTGAAATTTCTGCCTTGATCCGGGTGCAGCTCCATTGGAATACCGAATCGACATATCCACTCTTTCCCAGACGTCGGACGGTGATGGCTTCCTGGTTGGGCAGGGCAAGGCTTCCGCCCACTTACAAGTAGTCCATTGCCACAAGGATGTATTTATTCCGTGGTCGGATACGGGAAACGGGGCGATGTCAATGGGATTCTCCCAACGGCTGCCTACGTTGTACGACGCATCGGGGCCTTGGGTCGTATTCGGGGTCCATTCTGCAGCGCATCAGCGCACTTCCCACCAGTCCTGGACGTCAACTTGACAATTGGCCCAGTAAAACCGTTGCCTCACTTTCTGCAGGGTCCCCCTCCCAGATGTCCTCCGGCGCCCATCTGGATTTCCGCAGCACTTCCTCTTTCGTTCCTGGGAACAATTATTTGGCGTCTGTCTTCCCCACCAATATGGCCTCCAACACCCGTTTCAGGATCCCATTGTCCAGAATAAGGAGTTCCATTGTGCCCAATAGGACTTAACAGCCGGCGAAGTAACCGCGACTTCCTGCCATGATGGTCTTCGTTGCTTTTTCTTCCAGCTGACGACTAAGGGTCGGGTTCTCTCGGTCTTTCTGGATTTTGCTGTCATTCCAGTTGTCATCCATTGCCGCGGTTCTACAAAGTGTTGCTTTTTCTCTGCTCGTCGGCAAGTAGAGCAATCATCTGGACATGGTCTTCCGACAAGGCATCTGCATTCTTATGGCTGTTCCGGCTCGATGTTCGATTCGAAATCAATTTTGGAATCTTCGATCCAACGTGTTTGACCCAGGTTTTTGAACTGTAAGAGCCTTTGAGGCTGATGGCGTTCTCACAGGAATTTCTTATACACGTACTTGTAGAAGTGTTCCCTTTTACAACAGCTAACGCTCTCGCCTGGTGACACAGTAATTGCGCCTGGTTTGCTAAGCGTCTTGCGAAATAACCATGCCTTCTCCTGTCCCTTGGATCTGAGATAGGACAGCCAAGTCCCCGTTGCTGGCGTCCGTATCCAAAATGAATTTCCCTTTGGGTGGGATAGCTCAGTATAGGTGGTTGATCAAAGCTCCCTTCGGCTTCCTGGAATAGTCTTGAATTCTTCGGACCACTGGAACTTTGTTTGGCCTTCCGTTTGGCGGGTTTAGCGGATTTGGCGAATCCCACATTCGGCGATAGTATTGCATAAACCAAGGAAACTTCGAAGTTGGTGAATATCTTTTGGGATGGGCCAATCCTTAACGCTTTGATCTTCTGGTCGTCCACTGCTACTCCTTCCCCAGAGACAACGTGGCCGGGTATCGTACTTCTTTGGAACAGATGGACTTAGGGCCGTTTCAACGGAGTTCCTCAGTCGCGGAATACTTCCTCCAAGTTTTTTCCGTGGTCCTCAAACGTCCCGACCCAATTATGGTCGGGGATACACTAAAACACTGTTCCGGGTCCCTTCATCTGTTTCCATCAATCTTTCGAATGTGGCGGGGCATTACAGGCCGAATGGCATAAGGTGAACTCCCAACTGGGCCGATGGTAAAGCATTTCTTTTCTCGATCTTCCTGGCCAGTTCTCGCCAGTATCCCTCTTCAGATCAAGGGTCAGAAAATCGTGGAACCAGCCAACGGTTAGGGTGTCACATTCTCGGGGAGAGGGGTAACGTCCTTCTTCGTGACATTATTAAGTTGGCGATAGTTCACAAAGCGTGTCGATCCATCCTTTTCTTCCCATCGACTGGGGACCGGGACGTCGATGGTTCGATAACCCTTTTTTTCCCCTATCGCTGACTATTTTGTCAGCCTCTTCCTTCCTGGCAAGGGAAGTCTTCTTGCTGATTCCGGATGGTCGGCACCCCAGTACAATCTTGTGCTGGACCACATTGTTCGACCTCCTTTTCCTTGTCCGGTATCGAAGATGTCTTGGTACTTTTAATAAATTTTAGTTTGGGCTGTTACTGGTTTTATCTTTGGAAGGTGGCACTAATTTTTCTAGTTCTGTGGGAAGTTGTTGGTTGGCTAATCTTCCCGTACATCCGGATCACTGAGGAAAAATGGCGAGCGTGCCCCTTTGTTCCCTTTCTTCAAGGTCACTGGAAAATAATTGAATTCTGCCTTTTCGGGCCAAATTGGTCAGCCGCAAAAGGTCTTCCCTAGTGCAATCCCTCGTCAATTTTCTCATCATGAAGTTTGGGCTCGAACATCACCACGTTTCCACTGCTTTTACCCCGTCCAAGCGAGCCTCCAGAATGGTTTCAGCCCTCTCAGGTACGCTTACATCTTCAGCCAACAACCACGGATCAACCCCTCCTTCTCCCATGAAGCACCAGCTCTTCTCCGTTGACACGTAGGACGCCGTCTTTGAAATCCAATTCAAACCCTCTGGAATTCATGATGTCCATTCCGATGATTGCATCGTTTCGTTCCCTACAAGTGCCTGATGTTTCACTTTGTGCTGCCCAAAATTTTTCAACGGTGCTCGCCATAACGTGCTGGCTCCCTGTTGCGTGCGTAGCTTCAAGTTGCGGTTGAATCCGTTCCGGTGTTCTGGCAAAGGAAGGCCGAGAATTGTCCTAGGCACCTGTATCAGCAGCATGGTGGGCTGTTATTGATAGACCGTCTACGAAGACACCTTTGTTCTGTCGTTGAAGGATGCAATATGCGTTGTTAACCGGGCTTGCCGGACCATGCCGACGTTGCCTTCGTCGACCTTTTTGTTTTCCGATCGGAGTCGATGAATGTTGGACATTGCTCGCAAGTCAATTTTCCAATTCCGGATCTTATTTTGTCTTTTCTCGGCCCTTCCTTCATCACTTTTCTTAGGCGCTTCCAAGTTAGGGTCCGGTGAGTCTTCCTAAATCGTTTGAACTTTACTTTGGGTTTTGCAGCATTGTTTTGCTGCTTCGAATTCAAAGCTCGCCAATGCGTCTACAAGATGTGTTGGACGGTAATATCAACGTGTCTGGTTTCTTGGTCACGGAGTCCATCCAAGAATGCCTGAACCTAATCCCCCATTACATTTTCCGGTATGGCTGGATTGCGGACGAACCAAGCGTGCAATGTCAGTTTCAAATTTTTGGATTCGCCCGATTTCTACGCGATTTTTCGCTGGGAGTGGTATATGTTCCAAACTATATCAAATTTAGATGTTTAATCAGCTGATCATAGTCCTCCTGTTCTTGGGCGGTGAGGTTTGTAGAATTTTTTGTCGCTTCTCCCGTAATGCAAGTGTCAGTGTACAGCCCCTTTTTCCCCCGCATTCCATCCGTTTGCTTTGGCCGCTGCTTCAAACTGCCGGCTTATTTATGGGTTTTTTCCGTCGAACTGAGGGGTTCATGGAAAGCTTCCTATTTCTGAAATACCTTGACATCTTTAAATTTGAACTTTATCCACGTTCAAACTCAAGTCCACATTGCATTTTCGTTAACCATCTCTGTGGAGGACGCACTATTAATTTGTTTTTCCAGCTTACTGATCGTTTCCTTTATTTTGTCCATTTCTGCCTCGACCCCATCTTTGATTTTATCTACCTCCGTGTTCATTTGCCCCCTAATTTTATCTATCTCTGTCTCAACGGTTCCCATTTTCTTCTAGGAAATTAGCCCACACCACACAATTCTTTTTTTAGGCCTTCTGTGTTTTCCAGGAACTTCTCTTCCAGGCTTCTTGAATTTTCTAGAAGCTTCTCTTCAGATTTCTAGAATTTTCTTCCAGGCTTCTTGAATTTTCTAGAAGCTTCTCTTCAATTTCTAGAATTTTCTTGAAGCTTCTCTTCCAGATTTCTAAGCTTCTCTTCAGATTTATAAATTTTCCTGAAGTTTCTCTTCCAGATTTCTAGAATTTTCTTCAAGCTTCTTTTCCCAGATTTCTAACATTTTCTTCCAAAGTCCTCGAATTTTTGTTGCAGTTCTTCTTTCACGGATTTAGTAGTTTCTTCGAGTTTATTCATTTCAAACTCAAATCACCTCCGGAACTTCGAATAAAATGTTTCGGGTCCTCACCTTCTTGTATAAGTCCTTCTGCAAAGTCTTTCCTGGAGTACTTGCTTTTTACCCGTTGTTTCCAGTTCCCTTTCCTCCAATTCCTGAATTCCGCTACCTTCAAGTCCGCAAGGCGCACTTTTCTTGAACACATTTTGTCTTTGACGAGGTATCAGTCTGTTTCACACGAAAAAGTTTATCAGTTTGTTAAAAATTCACTTCGCGAATTCTTTTCCACGGGCCACCAGTCTATTGTCTGTTTCACGCGAAGAGTGTATCAGTTTATATTCCACGCACAATTGTCCACTTCCGAAAACCGGGCCACTGTCTATTTTCTGTTTCACGCGAACAGCGTATCAGTTTATATTCCCGCACAATTGTCCACTTCGCGAAACCGGGCCACTGTCTATTTTTGGGCGTACAGAAAGGTCTATCAATTTATTTTCTGACTATCCCTCCACGATCACTTGTTTATTTTCAAAATCCACTTCTGACACCAATTGTAACGTAAATAAACTTAACTTGGTTTAACTAATTTATTTAACACTTAATCTACAACTTAATTTATATTACTACGCCACTGTATAGCTCGATGGTATGGGCCCGTTCAGACTGTGTACTCCCTCTTGAGGGCTGTCTATTTATCTCCGATACAGCATTCTCGATGTTTCGAATTCTCTCAGTTGGCGACCGGCGTATTCCAATTGTTTCCAATATTGACCGTTGTTTTCCGCGGCATAGCGGCTGGATGGTTCTCGAATATCTCCGGGGATGATCTCATCGCTGTCGATGGCGACGCGGGAGGCGACAGGTCCGGCCTAGGTTCGTTACAATACCATTGATAACAATATATATATATATATATATATATATATATATATATATATATATATATATATATTTGTCTCGTCATGATGCATATGTCTCAGTTACTCATCAATTGTGCTAGTTTGTTTTTTATAATTTTTCTCAACAAAACTTTGTGAATGTATATTAACACAATTTTGACATGGTGAATGTATTTTAATAAATGTATCCATTTGTTACCGACATTTATTTTATATGATTTTACCTTCGTTTTTAACTGAAATTCTACATTTATTGTTGAATCATTTTATATAATTTTACCTTCGTTTTTGCGATTTTATTGCATTTATTAAATATATTTTTTAATTCAATATTCATTGATAGTGCCATTCCTATTTTGGACAGTAATCTATATTTTTCGTTCATTTACATATATTTATTTCGTTAATTTATATATTATGTTATTCCTCAACTAACAATATCCTTCATAATTGAACTTGTGTCCGGAAATGATTCATTTCGAAAATACAAGGTGTTGAAATTGAATTTTTTTGTTCGCTTTTTAAAAACGGCTTTTGCAAAAAATAAGTTATTTAGTACCCGGTGTTTTTTTGACGTGGGAAATCATAATTCCGTATTAATTTTCATGTAACATCTAGAGGGCGCTGCGTACGCTGTCATTATTTATTTCAAATTGCCCTAACATTTTTGACCGTGAACTTTTGGCACATTTCATGAAAAAACCTTATTTCCACACCTTTTCCAAGTTAAAAAGGTACGATTCCTCAACAACGCTGGATGTGATCGTTTCCGAAATATTTACAATTTTCTATATCGATGCATGTTACTTTAGCTCCTAGGGCGCTAAATGGAGTTGCTGAGAACATTACAAAAACTAAGGATGTGGTAGGTCTCGTCAAAATAAATTACTTTTTTCCTATGAAATGTTTATCGAAAAATGATTTGTTTTCGAAATACAGATTGTTGAAATTTTTCAAAACATGGTTTGTTTTTGTCATAATTTTTTTTGGAATTCAAGTTATTTTCATCAAACTTTATGACGCAGTATACGGACGAAATTCTTCTAAACCGAGTAGTATCAAACTGCTTAATCAGTATAGCCAAATTTGATTTCATATTTTGTACTCTCCCTTTTCAAATTAAGTTAATTAAATCAGTAGGCTATGAACGTTCGTTTATAAAAATAGAAGTTCGCTGTCACATTTTCAACTATTCATTGACAAATTCACAGTTCAGAGTTTATAAAGTGATTTTTTGGTACCATGCCCAACTTTACGAATGCTGAAATGGCTGATATGGTTTTTGCATACGACTTGGCTGACGGAAATTCACCCGAGGCCAGACGCATCTATCAGGAAAGGTATCCCCAACGCGTCACTCCTTGTGCAGCGACATTTGCGAATCTTTTCTTTCTTTTTCCAATTTGGAAGCTTTGAAATTTTGCAGTAGGACGGCCACGGTTACAAGAACTTTATTGGAGGAGGCGGTTCTCGAAGTTAGTGAACATCCAGAGACAAGTACAAGAAAAATTAGTCAAACTTTGAATGTGAGTCCATGACCGTTTACAGAATTTCGAGAAGAAAAGCAATTATATCCTCATCATATTCCGTGTCCAGGACTTACCTACGTGATTTTCAACCACGTATCCCAATTTGCTCAATGGCTTCAAGAAAAGTCGAACAACATCCCCAAATTTTATTGAAAATCCCCTTCACAAATGGGGCTAATTTTTCAAGAAATGGTATCATGAACTTCCATAACAACCACATCTGGGGAACATAACCCACATGCGATAACGCAAACTCTTTCCAAGACAGATTCTCTCTTAATGTATGGGTAGGCATAATTGGGGATTTTTTAAATTTGGGGCCCCTATTTTCTCCCCTACGTTTGATTGGAGATGCTTGCCAAAATTGTTTGGAACACGAGCTCCCACTTATGGAAGATGTTCCCATTGGTCTCTGAAATCACTCTTGGTTTATGCACGATGGAACCCTGCTCATTTCAGTCTGATAGCAAGAAAATTCTTAGACGTAGCATAATCCCCAACGATGGATAGGAAGGAGGCACTCAACATTGACCCCCGAGGTCACCGGACCTCAATCCGTCGATTTTTTCATTTTGGGGACACCCAAAATCACTAGTATATGCTAGCCCCATTGAAAACGAGGAAATGTTAAGGGATCGCATCATAGCTTGCTGCGGAACGATAAGAAACACTCCCGGCATTTTTTCAACGGGTGCGGAATTCTTTGATGAGGAGGCGGAAGCTTGTATTACTGTTGGGGGCGTCACTTTGAACAGTTGTTGTAATAGTTGTTTCGTTCAATTTTATACGTATAATTGCGTAATAAATAACATAGTACTTCTCCAAATTGTTTTTACAAACACCGAAATGTAGCACTTTCTAATTGAATAATTAAACCTGACAATTTTTTTATTTGGATTGATCAAGCAGTTTGATAATGCTCAGTTTGGAAGAGTCTGTTTTTTGAAGTTTGATGAAAATAACTGCAGTTACAAATAACTTATGACAAAAACCAACCATGGTTTGAAAAATTTCAACAATCTGTATCTCGAAAACAAATCATTTTTCGATAAACATTTCATAGGAAAAAAGTAGTTCATTTTGATGAGACCTACCACATACTGGTTTTGTAATGTTTCAGCAACTTCACTTACGCCCTAGGGCAGTAACTGCATCGATATAGAAAATTGTAAATATCTCGAAAACCATCACCTCCAGCGTTGTTGAATGTACCTTTTATTTGGGAAAAGTATGGAAATAAGGTTTTCATGAATATATCGAAAGTTCACTGTCAAAAATGTTGGGAATTGAAATAAATAATGATAGCGTACGCAGCACCCTAGATGTTACATGAAAATTAATAGAAATTATATTTCCCACGTCAAAAAACCCGGTACCAAATTTCGTGCAGATGACTTATTTTTTTGCGAAGTTATTTCTGAAAAGTGAACAAAAATTCAATTCCCAAAACCCTTATCTCCGAAACGAAGCATTTCCGGACACAATTTATATAGACTTTTTTTCTTAAAAGTGTCTCAGGAAAACGTCAGTATTTTAACGTACTTATGTTACACCCTATATATATATATATATATATATATATATATATATATATACAACGTTTCTTGACATGTTTTTTGGGGAGATTTAGAGGATTTTGAGAACGGGGGCAGATATAGTCCCCGAAACGTCAATCAAAAACTATATGGATCTTTTGAATTAAAAAAAAAAAAAAAAATTTGATAGGCAAATTTCAGAGACGACAAATTATTGACTAATTGAATCATTTTTTTATAGGAAATATAATTTGGTGAACGCAATAACTTATCGGGGTGAACTAATCAGTTTGCCCTTCCCACTTTATGGATTTTCCTGATTATATTTTCATTTTTTAGACTGTAGGTTACCAAAAACATATCAAGAAACATATTATTTAACTGGTAGTATTTGAAATAAGGTGGGTAAGTAAGTATTCTGGAAGTATTCAAAACAAGTAGGTAGTAATTAGTAGATTTCAGCTACAAAAAATTGAAAATGAAAGTTTTTTCAAAAAATCAAACCGACGAAATACGGGAAATGAAAAGTAAAATAAAATAAACCTTCTAGTCTCAATAACTTAATGTAAGTAACCAATGTTGAGTCGGGCCAAACAGACAATCAACGAAGATCCTTAAATTAATTCAAAATTATCAGAATGTCACTGCGCAACTCGATGCCATCATTTTACGCCTTATCTAATTCATTTGCTTGTTTGTTTGGCGCCGACTCAAAATTAGTTCCATTATTTAGAACTAGTTTTGAGACTTAAGAAGGTTTATTTAATTTTTCCCTTTTCATTCCGTATTTCGTCGGTTTAATTGGTAAAAAGTTTTATTCAACTTGTTGATCAGATTACAATGACAGAGCGATAAATAGTATTTTATTGATTTTACTCAACAAAAGATTAGATTTTTTTAGAGTATGGTTCTCAGCTGCTGGTAATAAAATCAATATAAGTGTCCTGTATCAAATGGAAGTCCATTTGAATCAGCAGATATTTTATGTTTTTCACCGATTTTATGGTCACTCTTGATGAAGAGAGGTTATTGTAATTTGGTAAGTTCCTATTTCTGTAATGATATATCGTCCTATAAAATATATAGTAATCCATACTCTGTAGTGATATGACTGAGAATAATGATATCATATGTATTCTAGGAGAACGAAATATCACAGCCTGCGGAAACCAAGCCATTGCATTTATATTCCAAGCATTATTTTCGATAAAGAGGTCGTTTTTAGCAATGCCTGTTGACGAACCAAAATATTTGCCTCGAAAATATCGTTTATCCTGGAGACATTGATGAAGTGAAGTGAAACTGGGTGAAGCGGAGACATCCGATGATAAATTGGTGCAGCTGATATTTGACGCTAATTCCAACATAACGATTTCTCGTTTGTCGTTGAAGTAAAAACTTGAACGGCTATCAATGAAAATAAACCACCCGATTGTTAACGAGCAATTCCCGTATTCGTACCATCCATTCGCGTAAGTTTGGATGTTGTCATGCAAACGGATAACGAGTTAGAAGTTATTTCATACTCGTATTCTACTTTGTCCATCCTGATGTATTTGAATATTTCATCTGAAAAATGATTCGTAAAACATTTTTAAATGGACACTGGCTGATAAAAATCAGCGGAGTGAATGACCGTCGTTCAACCAAAATTATTAAACTCTTACTTCAATTCCAGCTAACTAACTGTGCCCCTATTGCAGGTCGATTTTTTTTCAAATTGATCCATGTCGATGATATTTGAGACAATATTTCTGTGGAACTATGAAACCGGAAAAACTATCTCCCATTGTGAATTCAAAGAACACCCGTTTGAGACAGATCTAATACTTTTGCAACGTTTATCATTTCAGACTTTGTATAATTCTTTCTTTAATCTACATAATTCACATCAGCAATATATTTCCTTGAGCATGCCCATAAAGTTCATATGAACCATTGCTCAACCAAGACTATGCAATTCGATCTCTGCCGAATTTACCTACAATGGTTCGAATCATATCATTTATCCAAACGACCTGTGCACAGTTTGTCATCAAATCTTGCAAGTTAAATTTGACCCACTTCTAGTTGTTCGATTAACGTGAAATTTGGCAGGTGTCCATAGTTCCCGTGACAATGTATTATGCATTTGTTAGAGAAACAAAAACAAAATGGCGGCTCCAAGATGGCGGACGAGATTTGTGTTTATGGTCCGATTCGATTCAAAATTGGTATGTGGGGGTTTTCAGGGTCGAAATTATGAATTTTTTGACAAAATTCAAAAATCAAAATGGCGGGTTCAAGATGTCCGACGATTTCTGTGATTATGGTCCGATTCTATTCAAAATTGGTATGTGGGGGTTTTCGGAGCGGAGATTATGAATTTCTTGTCAAAATTCACAAATTCGAGATGGCAGCTCCAAGATGGCGAACGAGTTTTGTAATTATGGTCCGATTCGATTCAAAGTTGGTATGTGGGTGTTAGGGGTACTTACTAAAAAGCACTAAATGAAATAATTGATGAAAAAAATTATTAAAAACAAGCTTTTATTCAAATACCCTAAAAAGTACAAAATAGTTGCTTTGGATGTGTGACAGAGGAGCTGACTGAGAAATATTTTCCAAAGCGAATGCGGTTTTGCCAATGGGGTGTAGATAAAATCAACCAAGAACCTGATTCTTTTGAGTGTTCTATTTTCGGACGAAGCCACGTTTCACAACAATGGCTATGTGAATCGGCATAATATGCACTATTATGCAACTGAAAATCCTCATTTTGTTAGATATGTCAATCACCAACAACGTTGGTCACTGAATGTTTGGAGAGGTATCATTGGACGGCGTGAAATTGGGCCCTTTTTTTTCAACGGTCATTTTGATGGAAGAAAATATCTAAGATTTCTGAAGAAGTCAGTTATCAAATTTTTCAGATGATATTCCATTGGCAATGAGGCAGATAATGTGGCTACAACAAGATAGCGCGCCTGCACATTACCACACTGATGTGCGGGAATACATTGATAATGAATTCCGTGAAAAATGGATAGGTAGAGGAGGGCCAGTTCAGTGGCCTGCCTACAAGGTCACCGGACCTTACAAAAATTGTTTTTTTTCTATGGTTCTACACTAAATGGATTGTCTATCAAACTTCGCCTTCATGACGATATGTGAGCAAGAATTCGTACTGCTTTCAGGGAAATTTCAGAGGACATGCTGGCACATGTGGATACTAATTTCCGAAACAGATTGAGAGTGTGTATTGGTGAAAATGGCAGGCACATTGAACATCTGCTGCAATAATTATTGTTGTTTTCTGTAAAATTTGAATAAATATGATTTTTTTGCAAAGTTCAATTCCAAATATGATATCAAAAGGCAAACATTGTCAATATTTTCTGTGGAAAAATATCAATTCTTTGGATGTAGAATATCTCGTAAACGAGTTGTTTTGGGTACATGACATGGAGGATGAAAAGTGTAGAGTATATTGAAAAAGAGTTGATTTAAATTCAAATATACAGGATGTTCCATTTGAAAAAATCATAATACCGATGTTTGAAAATGGCTAAATGTGTGTATCGAACATCCTGTCCAATTTATTCCAAATTTTTGGTATTTCCAATGAACATCATCATATCGACAGACGATTCCCCAGTTATCTTTACTAAATATTTCGAAATGTGAAATAGGTAATTTTTCGAAAAGAAGTCTTCAAAATAGATTTCTTTTAGATAACTCGGCAACGCCGCAACGGAATTCAAAATTGAAAAAATCGTTGAGCAGCCAATCGGAATATATGAAAATATACCGGGTGTTTCATTTGAAAAAGAAACACTTTGGTTAGCCACTCATCAATGATGCATCCTGTAGCAATGAAAAGTATTTTGGAAGGTGGTTTGACAAAAAAAATATAAGAAATCGAAATAGTGATACATTAAGGAGCAATGAACCACGGGAATCCTGTTGACTGACCCTCTATAACAATTTCAGATGAGAATATTTTCTTGTTTCATAAATTTAAGATTTCACATTCATAATACACTAGTTTTTTTCCGAAAAAATATTAGGAGATTTTGGTATATCACTCATCAAATATGCTGTGGATACAAAATGGAAGGAAACTAGATTCATGACTTCAATTTTACGATGCATACGAAAGGTTTAATCATTCTGCGAATAAATTAATTGTAGATAAGTCAAACATTTTTAAATGAATAGTGCTCACTCAATTTTTCAGATTTATACCCATTTTCATCATAGAATTCTCATTGTTTGGTAAAAACTTCGAAAATTCTATGGAAACAAAAATAACTTTGACAAGCACGAAATTAGTGTACATTAATAATTTAATATAGCTAGTTTGCTTAAGGTCATTGAAATTTCCAACAAACATGTATTCAAGAGATGAAAAAGTGGACAATCTATTAATTTATAGCGAATGCAAGAAAAATTCGCAGCAACTTTGTATGCTGTACGGTATCTCAAAAGACATCATCCATGTTTTCAATATTTCTCCATTGTGGGGAAACAACTCGGACAATAAACTCTCAACCATGAAACTTTTAGCATTGATCAAATGACGGATATTGTTTTCCGACGAGTCAAGATTTTCGAACAGAAGAGTATTTCATACACCGCCTCAAACATTTGAAATTTGACAAAATCGCATTAATGAAGTGTTTACTACCATAAATCCTGCTATGTTGCCGAATGTGATGCGAAACACAACTCATGTATCCAGAAAATGTCAGCAAGTTGGCGAAATGCACTTCGAACATTTGGGTAGGTTTTTATTGGTGGAATGAACTTTCGTTATGTAAAAATCTTTGTTTTTTAATTCAGTTTCATTCAATTTTGTATCCACAACATACTTGATGAACGATATACCCCAATTTCCTCATAATTTTTCGACAACTAATTAGTGAATTAGGAATCGGGAATTCAAAATAACGGATATTCCCTCTGGTGTCTATTTTTGAAACTATACGTACGTACATTGTTTACTTTTCCAAACATTAATGTTTATATTATTCCAGCAATTTTATACCTAGAACTTGTCGAGTCTCTTGTAATTGTTGTTATTTAATGAAATTCTTGTTCACCTGGTGAATGTTCTGTTGACTATTGTATGTCCTCGAGTGACAGAATGAGTGAATCAAGTTCAAATCATCATTGTTGTGTATCTTGACTCTTGGCAAAATGATACCATTGTATTGGAATAAGTTTTCATAATTTTGGTGCAGTGCATACTAATCTGGGATTGAACAAGTCTATAGATAGACGATGGGCTCTTGAAGAAGAACACAGTCCCTTCCCAAAATCTTCCTGTATCGTCTGTGGCCAAGAAAAAAAGTGAAAAAGTTCCTCCGATGAGAGTTGAGAGGAAAGAAAAGACAGTTGAGAAGAGAAAAAAGAGATATTTCAGCATACCGAAATTTATCCATAGAGTATGGAAAAAGAGTGAATATATATGTATATCTTGATGATTAGGACTCATTGTTTACTTTTCGAAACAATAATTTTTATATGATTTTAGCCATTGTACACTTGAAACTTGTCGAATCTCTTGTGATCATTGATATTCAATGAAATTCTGGTTCACCTGGTGAATATTCTGTTGACTATTGTATGACCTCAAGTGAAAAAATGAGTGATTCTAGTTCAAATCATCATTGTTGTGTACCTCAATGTGACTCTTGTGCAAAAAAAACCCGTTGTACTGGAATAAGTTTTCATCATTTTCCGTGAGAAAATGTATGTAACATACTGCTGCAGACTAATCTAGGATTGAGTTACTCTATAGGTAGACGTAGGCTCTTGGGATCGTGAATAAATAAATGAATAAATGATTTAATTTTCCAATAAGACATATAAAATGTATAGGAATAGTCAGTATACAATGTATATAAATAGTGAATATAGAATATACAGTTCATAAAAGTAGAGTATTGTCAGCGGTAATTAACACACACACACACATAACCAATGCTCAATGTACACATTTTGATAAGATCTATTGAAATATTCTCCCAGCGAATAGAAGCATTTTCCAGTCAAGAATTTTCTCAAGGAGCTACTAAATTTTTCAATATATTTAACTTCTCTTAAACTTTCGGGTAAATGGTTGAAAACAAACAAATCCATAATTGTGGGTGAATTACCTTGTATTTTGTAAAGGGAATATGGTATTTTTTCCTTTGGCGTGAGTTCACGGAGTGGAAGTCTCCCGTAAGAACAGACTTTTGTCTATTTTCAAAAATAAATACGGACAGTTCATGAATATAGACTGACATGAGGGTCAAGGTGTTCAAATGAGTACTTGGAACTCCCGCTATTATTCTAATAATTTTTTTTTGTGTCGAAAAGACATTTTTTGCCAGGGTGGAGTTGCCCCACAAACATATTCCATACCTAATTCGTGACACAACCTATGCATGGTATGGGGCCACTAGTTGGGGAATTGAAAACATGATATGATATGATAATATGAAACATATAGAGTTCAATCTTTCCATTAGGTTTGTACAATGACCCTTCCAACTTAAGTTTTCGTCAATAAGGAGTCCCAAAAATTGGATTCCTCCAAATTATCAATGAATACATCATCACTTATCTTAATTCTTAGAGGATCACACTTTCTTTGAATAGTTATAAAATCTTGAAATTTGGGTTTTCTGGGCGTTCATATTCAGGCGATTGTTCCTTCACCAGTCTTGCATCATTTCTAGAACATTTTCTGTATCTTTAAGGATACGTAAATCATTTTCGTGCGAAATAATCAAAGACGTGTCAACTGCATACATTGTTACATGAACATCTTTCAAGAATTTATCTAGATCATTGGAGTAAAGTATAAATAGAATAGGTCCGAGGATAGATCCTTGGGGGACACCAATAATAATGGGTTTTCTCTTCGAATTGACGAAGCCAACATTCTCAGATTGGATATCAGGAACACATACGTACTGAGAACGGTGCTTTAGAGAAGATGGAATCCATTCTAATGTTACACCTCGTACTCCATAATTATACAATTACGATGTTAACTGATTATGATTGACCGAGTCAAATGCCTTGCTGAGATCACAGAAAATCCCAGCAGGGCACTCGCCTGCCTCCATAAACTCTGTGAAGTTTTCAGAAAAAAGCAATAATAGAAGAAGAATACAGTTCCTTCCCAAAATATTCCTGTATCGTATGTGACCAAGAAATAAAGTGAAAAAGAGAACTTTTAAAGAGGGTTGAGAAAAAAAAAGAGGGTTAAGAAGAGAAAAAACAGATATTATTCAACATAGCGAAGATTATTCATATACTATGGAAAAAAGTGACTTTATATGTATATATAGGCGATAAGGACAAATTTTCACACCATATTGTTTGTTTTAGACGAAATAAAAAAACTGTTCTTGTTAGTTTTGTTTTCAGTTCAAACATTCACAAATAATTCATGACAATAATTCCCGAAAACTTCACTAAGCTGTCCAGAAACTTCGGAAAATATTTTATTTGAAAGCAATTTAGAACGTACTTCATCTCCTTTGAAGTGAGTTTTCGCAAATTATATTTCCTTAAGATTTAAATAAACCACTTCACTAGAGTCTTGAAATTAATAACACTAGACAAAAAAACTGGAAAATAATACCAAATTGAAATATTTTAAGAAAAACTCCAAACACAAGTGTATAACCTCTGAGAAAACTAAACAATGTACGTATGTCTGGTTTAAATTTTGGCCACTCTGGCGCTGGCATCTAATTTTGAATTCCTAGTTGTTATCCATCCAATTTTCTATAAGAAACCATCAATGTATTCGCCGTGAAAATTAGGATCTGAGGAATGTTTTTCTAAAAGATGTTGTCAATTGAAAGAATACCCTTTTTACAATTAGTGGCTCTGGAAATATCAAACCGCCATAGGTACTCAAGTAGGCAAAAAACACTGTCATATAATTTTTTTTACTTATCATTCATGTCCATCAGATTGGTTGAAGTGGGTCAATGCCCGCAAAAATAAAAATGCCTCTAAAAAATCAAATGTACCAAACCAATGTGATCGTACCTAGATTCGTCCCTGGACTCAAAAAAAGGAAAAATAAACGAGGTGTTTCATTTGGAATTTCCAAGTTGGAATCATTTCTGGTGAAACTGAATGTGATTGAAAAAAATATTACAATTCTTCAATCCAACACCTTCGCCATGTTTGAATATCATACTGTCGGAATTTGGGAAACCATGGCTTGTCAAAAGAATACGGTAACACCCAGTATATGAGGTAAATTTAACTGAGGTGACCAATATTGATCATTCAACCGTTTTGATGAATTACAGGTTATATTTGGCGTCCAGATTGATGGAGTTGTTGAAAAAAATGAACATGAATTATACGTTCCATGCATTTTCGTCACAAATGCTGGCATACCGTAAATATGCTTTCATGCAACTGAATCAATAACGATGTGAGAAAAATGTCTTCAAGTCTCTCGTGAATATTCATTACCGAAACAACATACACCCTCATAATGTATTCTTCGACAAACTTCATTATTCACATAGATTCGAATCGTTCGGATATTTTTCTTTTTCGATTCACACTATAATATGTCAAGCATTGGAGAAAGAACTATTTGCAATATCTGAGCCATTCTGACGCCAATGAAAAATCACGCCCGGACAAAGTTTATCACGACAAAAGCTCTGATGCAAATAGGTGGTTTTTAGCACTTTATTCCTAACACCCGCCGATCTACTTTTAATCTGACCATCAGTCATTTTTGATTGCTTCCGTTATGCACAATACCAATCTGGATCTGAATGATCGTTTTTTATTGGTTTACATTTTTCATTACTCTCACGTTTGATGCTGAAAACTGTGCTAATGAACGAACTGATTGGAGCATCAATAGTGGATCAATCAATAGCTTTGAAAAATTAAGCAACGTTTTCGCGTAATTTTATTTCATTAGAAAGTGCCTTCCAAGGAGAAAATCCCCTAGAGCAGAAAATAGCTGAATACAACATTCGATAATGAATCTCTCTCATTACAAACATTAACGAATATTAATAGTTGTTATGGAAATCAATGAACTGAAACTCACTTAATTTTGAGTAGTCCAGGATGACGGACTTGCCAACAGTTAAGTGAAACTGTGAAAAAATCTTGTACTGGTCATAAATGATATAATCCAAATTCGTGAGTTGAAATAGAGAAACGAGATATGTTCCTTAAATCACCGAAACATGGAAGAATAGATGCTCCTTATGAAGTAACTTATATATAAATTACTAATTTCGTTTGGATAATCCTGATAAGCTATCCTCAAAAAAGGTTGTCTGCGTCTTTTGTGCTATTTTAGCGATTAAGGTTGTAAATTATAAATCATGTCTAAGTAGGTTTGCACACTCAAATAGTTAATGACATGAAAATGCACTTCTCATAACCCTACACTCATAAACTAAATTATTAGAGAATTGACTCTGACTCAACAAATCCTAGTGAAATTTCAGTATCAACTGAGTAACTCATGAATCTAATATTTGATAATCTCACCCGAATATTCAATGAGGGCCCCTAAAAAAATTCATTGCGGAAATGATGGATCCATCGACAGTGTGACAGCTGAGGTTGCATTTTCAATTCTTGAATTTTTGTGTCTTCCCTTTTCATTTTGTGTTAGTTTCTCGACCTGTGACTGTAGATTCGGAAATTCATGAAAAATGCAATAAGACTGTTGAGATATGCTGTATCGATGAACAGATGAGGCAATACGGCTCCTCGACAACTCCCAGCTAGATTCAAGATGTCAAGTGCTCAAAATATCATAGAAAATTTGTGAAACTTATGAAATGCTATTTATGCCAATAACTTTATTTCAAATGTGCAGACCAAGATAAAAATGCAGATGTGACTGAATTTAAGTGTGAACAATATAATGTGTCCGAGGATAATCTCCATGACGCCATGGAAGATATATATATATATATATATATATATATATATATATATATATATATATATACGGTATAAGTGGGCCTCCGGCCTTGTTAATTTTGAGGTTCACTGAGACTCCGATGTCACCGAGCCTCCGATATACGGACGCCGGTAACCACCCTTAAAAATGTCGCATACGATAGTAACATAGTAACAAACACTTTGCCACAAAAATATGGAGGAGTCCAAGTTGCCCGATTTTGATAGCCATTTAAAATTTAGTGCAGTCCCTCGCCGCGAAGTGCGCTGCT
>JAFIRS010007787.1:0-21952 GCA_018342105.1 Gonioctena quinquepunctata | reverse complement strand
ACTTGAATGCATTTTTAATGAGGTGTACACACCTCCCAAGTGAACACATGAATTCGTCCTGTGTGCGAGTGTTCTATTGTGAGAGTTGACTTGACAATATGGAAATGTCACATTACAACAATTACATGTATAGAGTGGTGCAGGTGGTGAGTCATCGCCATTGTTCAATTTAACTCGTTTCACTGAAGGACCTCCCTGGCAAGTTTCCCGTTGATGTCGACGAAGATTATCACTACGGGTGAAAGCTCTACCACAATCACACGAATACATTTCAACAACTTGTTTTCAATAGCTCACTGGAGGAGACACTGATTCGAAATACTCTTCTCCTGGAATATTTCAGTGAAATACCCCCACCATACAACAAGTCCGATGCGATGCGCAATCTGTATGGATTTTGAGGAGATTCTCTTGATATTCAACGCACTCATCAATACTCGCAGTTCACTCTTAGCTCTCTCACAGGACAAACGCCCTCCTCGCTTGGAGAGTACAAGGATTCATGAAGGTCATGACTACACAGAATATGTATGCCTACACCACAACTTTAGTCAAGGTCAAACAAACATCGAGATCAAATCTTAAGGTTGCCGAAACAATCCCAACATCAAATATCAAGGTCAAATCTCAAAGTCAAAACTTAATGTTATGAATCTCAAGGTCAAACTCAAGGTCAAAACTGAAGTCGAATCTCAAAGTCGACGAAACCCCATGTCAAAACTCAATGACAAATCTCAAAGTCAAATCTCAAGGTCAAACACACACACATTGCACACCTGCAACCATTCAAGGTCACACGTGACGTCATAGTGGTGGGGGGAGAGCCAGAACCGGCTTAAATCTCCTACTAATCCTGAAAGCTACCTTTCCCACTATCCGTGACATCGATTTTATTTAATTTTTTCATTTCACAGCTTAAAATATGTCACTTTATATGTTGCTGCAATTTCACTAACTCACCCCTACGCGCACAAGAATTTCCACTGCGGTTACGTCATAGATGGGGTCATGAGCGCTACAGAGTGTATCAATTAGCCACCGAATACGTCCGGAATAAACAACTGAATGTAGTGAAAATAAATGGCAAGATACCAAAACAGCCCATCCTATTGAAAGGGCGTGAACTTTGATCACATTATTCAGGTGAAAATTAGTTCTGCTGTACTGCTTGCGGGAAATTCAAAATAAGACATGAGCTGCTATCACATCAGTAATCACAAACAAATGTCAGTGGTCAGTACCGATATGTCGCGCGGTTTGGCGACTAGCCATCATTTTTTGGTCAGGAACACTTTTTTCATGTGCATATGACGGGACGATATATTTGGATAAATATTGGTTTAAAAGTTATGGCTTGGTGCACTGAATGAATAGTTTTATAACATATCTTATTCAAGGGGACACGAAGAAGTTTCACCCAGGCAAGTAGAATGAAGTAAAAAAAAATATTCACCTATTATTGAGTTTCCATTTATAATTCAAAATTGTAGTTTATGTAATAAGTACGTGAAGTGAGGCTTTAGCAGACGAAACGAAATATGAAGATGATGTCGGCTAAATCCATTTGCGTACGTGTAGCATTCAATATTTTTTTGTGGTAGTTTTCCAAATAAACAGAATGGAAATGCCACACATATTTCTTCGCCGTGCATACAGTTTCAATTACCATCCATACGGTGGTGTGAGGAAGTTGTGCAAAAATCTAGCAAGCGAATAAGTATTCCAAAAGAATATTTCGAAGGGAATATCAATTAATCTATATTTCATTGGGTCTCCTGAAACGTTTTTGAGATGATAATTACAAAAAACATGTCAAGAAACGTTGTTCCTCCACAAAAAAACACATTCATTCAATAATTACAAGTTTTCTAAAGTGTTGCCATGACGACTTCACCGCCCTAGTCTGGTGAAGTGGTATTTTGCGGAATATTTTCAGTATCCAAAGTTGGAATTTTTTGGAGCGTGTACAAAAAATGTTTGTTCTTCTAGATAAACGGAATGAAATCACTCCGAAAAAACAGAATTTTATTGAAGCTGCATGTAATGAATGTGGGAGTTTTCTTTTCGAAATACTCTAGTTTAACTCGGCATGTTGAGAAGTTTCACTCTGGTATGTTTATTTATCATTTATTATACGTTCATTGTGCCAGTAGAACAAAACCGAATGCAAACAAAAGGGAATAAATTTTAATGTTTAATTTGAAAAAGATAGTGATAAAATACCACATGATAAAATCATTTCACAGTAGAGACGCCTGTACAAAACAAAAAAAAAAGTTTAAAACGATCTAATGAATTAATTGATATCGAGGTAGCGGAATATGTTGCCATCAATTTCATGTATCCACCAAAAAGACAATGAAGTTTCTCATTGATATATTTTGTGTTGCTATTTTCTGAATATTTTTCCCTCCAAAAGTTGACGTTTTCTATTCCATCGTATCATTATATCGTGCAATACTATACATATATCCTTTTTACAAACTCCTCCAGCACAGTAGAAGGTATTTTACTCCTGATAATACTATACGTTATATTATGGATATCAAATTCACGTGCCACCTATTCAATATAAACCATTCACTCATCTTTGGCATATAATAAAGATGAGAAATTATGCCCAAAAAATGGATATAATCATCTCAACACACGTTATATAGGAAAAAAAAGAAACACAAATATTTTCCACGTATTAGCACTTAATGATAATATCCGATTTGTATTCGCAAACGATCGATAGTTTCGATTGGAATTGTATGAGCCAGAGCAATTATGGTCTACCTAGACGCTCATTACATCGTACAAACTATTGAAAACCAAAACGCGTGTCTTGGTTTTGTAAACCCCTCTTTAGTGCAAATCATTTGGTGAAGTGTGTATCTGCTGTTTACTTCAACATGGATTTTCAACAAGTACGGATCAATTGAACTAATATGAGTACATTTTACCCTTTATAGGATCGATATTTCAACCACAGCTAATTTTTATATTTCCTTATAGCAAACTGGCTTGATATTGGATCAGAATGAACCATCTGTCTACACTCAAACGTATTCTGGTTGAATATTGGACGCATTAAGCGCTTAACCTGTCGAAATTTTGACCAGTATTCGTTACAGCTTACGGCCACACGTGTTTTATATATTTCTGAGAATTAGTTTTGTTTTTGGTGATACGAATACAGCAAACAATATTTAGTTCTGGACAATTTTAACGTATGAATGCCGGTGACGTATTGTGATGATGATCAGGCCATTGATTCTGACTTGGGGAGAGATTCAGATGCCGAGGATAATATCGAGATTAATACTTTTCTACGAAGCACTAGCCGCGGCAGAATAATCTACACCAATGAATCAGATCACGAGCGATGACTCGATAGTCATGAGGAGGGCCTACTGGGTAAAAAAACGTTTCTGGAGTTCATATTGCCATTTCAAGGCGAAAATTACTGTGTTTTCTTTGATAACTTCTTCACTAGCTTTCTACTTCTCGTAAAACTTTCGCATAGAAATATGTTTGGATGTGGGACAGTGAGGACTAATAGAAATATCCAACTGAGTTTCTGGTTGCGGACAAACACTTGAGAGCAGCAGAATCAGATTGTGTAGTGGGCAGCACAATTCATATTGTCTCAGACATGTCAACTTTGGAACGCATGACCAAAGAAGGTGTCAGAGTCACTATGAACTGCCAAAAAGGTATAGACGCCTACAATCAGTGGGGTTGATTTGTTTAGACCAGTGTTTTTCAACCTTTTTCATGATGCGACCCCCCCTGGTATGAAAAAATATTTCGCGACCCCCCGACCCTTCGCTTTTTTATCATGTATGTATGTGTATGTTACAGTGTTACAAATATTCATTCCATACGATGTTTTTATGCGTCTCCATGATTAGGATTCGGATATAAGATATGAATGTCGATTGGGCAGATAAATGCATATTTGCAGCGACAGAGCAAAAGCGATGACTGGTGCGAAGAGTGGATTTATTTCTGGGCTGAAAGAACAGATGCCAGACGCTTGTTGGGTGCATTGCTTTCTCCATCGTCAAGCTCTTGCGGCCAAAACCTTACCACAAGAATACAGCCAAGTTCTGAATATTATTATAAAGATTGTAAATTCTATTGAAGGAAAAGCGTTGCAGACACGATTGTTTCGGATTATTTGTGAAGAAATGGGGGCACTCCACCAAAATTAAGTTTACCATACAGAGGTTAGGTGGTTGTCAAAAGTCAAAGTACTGACCAGAGTAATGGAACTTCGTGCTGAACTTTTAATATATTTACAGCAGGCCAAGTCAGAATATTCTGAATTCATTTGCGACCCGGAATTTCTCTTGAAATTAGCTTTTCTTTCTGACTTATTTGAGCATTTTAATATCTTGAATAAAAGTCTTCAAGGGCGAGATGGAAATATCATCACTGCAAAAGACAAAATACATGGCTTTACAAAAAAAATTGACTTGTGGTCGTCGTCTATGAATCAAAATAACTTCGATTCATTTTCGTCGACACAATCTTTTACTGAAGAAGTCTGATGTGGGATAAACATCAAGGCATATATACCTGGTATGAAAATGGTGTTAGATGATTTGAAAAAAGAATTGTGTCATTACTTCTCAGTGCAAGAGACATCGGAGAACACTGGGCAGAGGTGGATCTCAAATCCGTTTTTAAATGCAGCTATAAATGAGGTTAATTTGCCAACTAAGCTCAAAGAGAATCTGCTAGAATTATCTGCCTATGGGATTTCAAGTCTGCTAATTTGGATACCTTTTGGTTAAGGAGAAAAACAGAATACCCGGAATTGACAACTGAGGCTTTGAAGTGTTTGATTCCATTTGCCACCTCGTACTCATGCGAGTTGACATTTTCATCAATGGCCCAAATAAAAAGTAAGCGAAGAAATCGCTTAAATTTGGAAAACGATTTAATTCTATGTGTAGCAAATACAGATCCACAATGGAAGAAATTGATTATTCAAAAACAAGCACAACCTTCGCATTAACATGAGTCTTCGGATTTCATTTTTTGTTAATTTGTTTGTATTAACATACAAATGTTTATGAGTATATCCTTTTGTTAAAATTATCACACTTAATAAATCAATCTTTTCAATCTTTATTGTATTTTTTACTGAAGTTGTTCTCTCGACCTCTGGCGACCCCCCTACAGAAGCTTCGCGACCCCCCAGGGGGTCGCGACCCACAGGTTGAAAAACACTACCAATCAATAGAGATTTTCAGCTCTATTGATTCTGTGACAAAAATAGTACCAGAAAACTGACTTTGCCATCATACGGAAGACGATCCGTAGTTATATCATGATATGTTTCCGACTCGCAACTATCATTGCTAGATTTGTTATGAAATGTTTATAACAAATGAGAGCAAACAGTAGTGTTTTTTTCCGTTTTTCGCTCGTGTGAATAAATTATTATTACATTATTATCATCATAAATACAAATATTTGTAAGTTCCAATGTCTCAATTTTATTATGTAGTAATTTGTCCTATGGAGGGTTAAACACTGTGTTTAATTTTGAATATTACCATTAATATGTATTCAACAAAGTTTTGAAGACAGTTTTTTCATGATTTTCCTGAAATGTATCAGAAATCGAGAAACACGGAATGCAGACCCTCTAAACTATTTGCCGAAGCAAACAATTATTTCTATTCCCAAACAACGCTTCAAATAATTGATTTCAATTCTCTCTCCAACTCTCTGAAGTACACTAGAGATAACTAGCACGACTTGCAGAGATTAGTTCCAGATGACTTATCATCCGCTTGATAAAACTTAGCTACTCTAATGGAACTGTTGACTCAAACTTGATATCTCTGTTTACCAGGACAAGCGATTGATTTTGCCAGGATTTTCCGCAAAGTCACCCGAACATAATATTTTTCGATGAATAAAGCCTTAAAAACGTTAGGCCTGGCGAAAATTTGAACCCAATTAATCACTGAGAAAGCAGTCGAAAGTGATTAATTGACGAAGTGATGGAATGAAAGAAATACCACACTTCCAATTATAACTTCGGGTCAAGATGCTCTCAAGTTTTTATAGAGTTTTTATGAAAGGTGTCAGGTGCCAATTAATCTTCGAAAGTGCGGCGTTGAATTATCCGTCAATTCTAAGAGTGCGGGAACCTATAGTATAACATAGCAGAGGTGGATTCAGATTTTTCCAACTGGATAATGCACTATATTCAAGAATTTTCAATATGGAGTTGGTGATATACCAGGTGTCCCATTCAAAAAATGGAACCATAACTCAGAAATTACATTTTTAGGAACTAATAATCGGAAAGGTCGATTTTTATTTTCATCTTATTTTATTCATTTTATTCATATGTAATCCAGAAAATAAACATTCCATTGATCGATTACAATTCCAACAATAATAACATCCAGTGAGCAAGAAATATGAAATATGGTGGCACTATGTTTGTAATTGCTGGAGATTTCAATTGTAGAATTTCGGATATTGGCGTCATCCCCTCTGAAATGATTGAAGAGTCAATCCTATTCCCGGAACGATTGAGTTTAGACTCCACATTGAACACTAAAGGTCGTCAACTTATTGATTTTATGGTCAATAACTATTTTTCAGTTATAAATGGACGTTTTTCACTGATAGACCTGGCAATTATACATTGTTAGTAACTGGGTTAATGACTTGTTTCTTTCAGATGTATCCGATTTTTGTCAGCGATAACGATTTTTCGAATCATCATCATCTTACTAACAAACCATTTTTCGACTCAGACTGCGATATTGCTGAAAAATGTATAGGGAGAGAGATGAACTTAAAAAAAAATTATTGCCCCAAAAATAGCCTATATCGCACTGAAAAGTGAGTACAAAAGTATTATAAAGATGAAAAAAAAATGAATCGGAAACTATTTCTAAACTGTCGATTTCATCTTATCCCAAGGAACTTTGGTTAACTGTCAAACACTTTTGTAGTAACTTTGCCTACAAAAATTCACCCGTGCAAGTTTGGGATTTTTTTTATAGAAATATACACCCACCTAGAATACACTCTGTAAACTTTGTTGATGCTAGGCATCCACGTCTTGATTCACCTCTTTCTACTACCGATGTTCATAATGCCCTCAATAAATGTAAAACCGGTAAGTCGCCTGGTTCCGATGTTTTTTTTTAATTGCCACATATTTGGGAAATATTAAACTTTACTATCTGATTGTTTCTTTGACTCAATTTCAATCCCTAGATCTTGGCTCCTCAAACAACCCGGACAATTACAGAGGTTCAGCTTTGATGAACTGTTGCCTGAAACTATTTACAACCATTATTCTCAACAGATTATCTTGTTGGGCTGACGAATCCAGTATAGTGCCAGAATCCCAGTCAGGTTTTCGCCCATCTCGAGGATGTATTGATAATATTTACACTTTGACTTCTGTCATTCACCTGTCATATAAGACATAGAACGCGTAAACTATTTGCTATTTTTGTTGATTCCGAGAGAGCCTTTGACTCTATTAACCACAATGGATGGAATTATTCAATTGAGCAATATCCTGAAAAATTATTCGTCTGATGAAATCTTCATATTTCCAAACAACTGTGCAAATAAAAGGCTACAATGGCATGACGAAATTATACGAGGCTACTAGTGGTGTTTTACAGGGTGAACCTTTCAGTCCGCTATTATTCGCATCATTTATAGCGGACATAGATTCCTTTTTCTATGACAGTGGAGCCTAGAGTGTGAATATTGATGACGGAAACGATGTGTATGCTGATGATCTTGTTATCCTGACACAGTCGAGATTGACGTTGCGCGTAAACTAGAAATCCTTGAAGAATATGAATGAGCTGACAGTTAATCTGAAAAACACCAAAATAATGCAATTTCCACGTCTTTGGCAAAAATTGATACCTGGCCACCTAGGAAAAAACTGTTAGATTCTTTGTGTTTGAACGTCATATCTGACTTTATTGCCACTAGGGGACTTAGATATCTAGATGTGCTTGATAGTGTTCAGTTCAAATTTTCTTCATCAAAAGAATACTACTAGTCCCTATCAGTACACCCGATTTCATCGTTCGCTTAGAAGCTGGAAGAGTTAAACTAGCCTATAATATTTTCAAATTGTATATATATTCTCGATACCCTAGGCTTTGTTTCGAACAACAAATGCGTGTGAAGAATAATGCAGACCCTAAATATAACTGGCCATTGCAAATAAAACAATTTTTTTCCGATGCCAACTCCTTGCCGTTATGGAATGATCTCAATAACAATGATCTGTTGAAAAAACTTTTTAACCAAAAATTAAACCGACGAAATACGGAACTGAAAAGTAAAAAATAAAATAAACCTTCTCAGTCTCAATAACTAAGTTCCTAAACTAATGTAAGTAACTAATTTTTAATCGGCGCCATACAAACAAGCAAATGAATTAGATAAGGCGTAAAATGATGGCATCGATTGCGCGGTGACATATTTTTTTGAAGTTAATTAAATGATCTTCGTTGATTGTTCGTTTGGCGCCGACTCAAAATGTTACTTACATTCAGTTATTGAGACTAAGGAGATTTATTTTATTCTTTACTTTTCAGTTCCGTATTTTGTTGGATTAATTTTTTGTTAATTTTTTTTTATTTTTCACTTTTTTGTGGCTGAAATCTACTAATTACTACCTAGTTGTTTTTTTATTACTTCCAAAATACGTACTTACCCACCTTACTTCAACTCTTACCAGTTAAATAATATGATTATCTACGTTTACTATTTGTTGTAATATAAATTATTTTTGTTGTTCTGGTTAGTTTATTTCATCACTCTGTATATCATTCCATCCTCTCATAGAATATAACGATTGTGATAATGACACTAGCGATCTGTCATTGTCAACTACATATGTGTGCCAATGTTCTCAAGTGAAAAATCAATTATCCCCTATTTCTCTACCCGTAAGGGTGGATAATTCAATTCGAAATCCAAATATGATCGCTCATGAGGTATACCCTATCTGATAAGAGAAGAATAATCCAAATCGAAGATCCCAGTACAAAGGTATGCCCGATAGAATCGGTTAACGGACCAGAATTCAGAGGGTGAGTGATTAATATCCTTCATTTTGCTACCCTTAGGGGTGGATTTCATCTTTTAAATCAAAGTACACTCAATCCACTGAAAAAAGAATGATCGGAATCGGACGTCTCAGTACAACGTTATACGTGGTCATACATAAAATAAAATATACGCGTCGACTAGAGAACCTCCTTCTTTTTGGTTTCGTCGGTTAAAAAATAGGAAAGCCTTACTTGCAGGATGCTACCAATTTTTACATGATTCAGAACTTGCAATATTCTCTCATTATCCATTTATACATATTTAAATTTTTTTTAACACTTCCATGGATCCAAGCACATATCTGCTGCTAAAACTACCCATCCAGGTCACCCGTACCCTTGCTCAATTACGTATAGACAATCATTTCAAAATTACATTTACTCTCAATGTATCATCATGTTCTATTGACCTCGAACTTACTTGCCCAGTCTGAATTAACAACGGAAGAGTAACTCTTTTCCACATTACTTTTGACTACACTATCTATACAGTGATAAAACAAAATACTTCTTGAAAGATAAGTGCCATGTGAAGTGGAATGAATAGAAAAATCGAATCAAACGGTTTTCTTCACATAAAGGATTCAATATAGAAAAACAACTCTTTCCTGGCAAATACCACCAGAACGTTGAATGAATTCACCTGAAAATCCATGATACTTCCATAATACAATGGACATTGAGTGCAAATGTTCTTTCTGATAAGCTCGATTATGTTTAATTTATGTCGTGTTCACCTAACAATCCGCATACCGGCTTCTTGGCCCTCATCAGTACGGAGTAGTCATTTCATATTGAATCCTTTATGTGAAGAAAACCATTTAATTCGATTTTTCTATTCATTCCACTTCACATGGCACTTATCTTTCACTATATGCTAGACGGGCTTGCCACTCCTACTGAGAAGGAATCTTTCATTTAGAAACCTATCGAGGTGGGAGATTTTCGGAGTGTTTATTTCTGTCACTAGGTACCGCCAGTTGAAGTTTATCTTTTCCGGCGTACCTATAGGTGTTACAAGCTCGATGATGGTTTGTTTACGTTGTCTCACTTCAGCCAGAGTTCTTTGGACCTTTGACTGGTTGACTACTCCGTACTGATGAGGGCCAAGAAGCCTGAAACCGGTATGCGGATTGTTAGGTGAACACGACATAAATTGAACATAATCGAGCTTATCAGAAAGAAACATTTGCATTCAATGTCCATTGATGTTATATGGAAGTATGCATGGATTTTCAGGTGAATATCATTCAACGTTCTGCGTGGTATTTGCCAGGAAAGTAGTTGTTTTTCACCTGAGATCTACCATTTTCTGGTTCAATTTTATATTGAATCCTTTATGTGAAGAAACCGTTTAATTCGATTTTTCTATTCATTCCACTTCACATGGCACTTATCTTTCACTACATGCTAGACGGGCTTGCCACTCTACTGAGAAGGAATCTTTTATTTAGAAACCTATCGAGGTGGGGATTTCGGAGTGTTTCTTTCTGTCACTAGGTACCGCCAGTTAAAGTTTATCTTTCCGGCGTACCTATAGGTGTTACAAGCTCGATGATGGTTTGTTTACGTTGTGTCTCACTTCAGCCAGAGTTCTTTGGACCTTTGGCTGGTTGACTACTCCGACTGATGAGGGCCAAGAAGCCTGAAACCGGTATGCGGATTGTTAGGTGAACACGACATAAATTGAACATAATCGAGTTTTATCAGAAAGAAACATTTGCATTCAATGTCCATTGATATTATATGGAAGTATGCATGGATTTTCAGGTGAATATCATTCAACGTTCTGCGTGGTATTTGCCAGGAAAGTAGTTGTTTTTCACCTGAGATCTTCCATTTTCTGGTTCAATTTTATATTGAATCCTTTATGTGAAGAAAACCGTTTAATTCGATTTTTCTATTCATTCCACTTCACATGGCACTTATCTTTCACTATATGCTAGACGGGCTTGCCACTCCTACTGAGAAGGAATCTTTTATTTAGAAACCTATCGAGGTGGGAGATTTTCGGAGTGTTTCTTTCTGTCACTAGGTACCGCCAGTTAAAGTTTATCTTTTCCGGCGTACCTATAGGTGTTACAAGCTCGATGATGGTTTGTTTACGTTGTGTCTCACTTCAGCCAGAGTTCTTTGTACCTTTGGCTGGTTGACTACTCCGTACTGATGAGGGCCAAGAAGCCTGAAACCGGTATGCGGATTGTTAGGTGAACACGACATAAATTGAACATAATCGAGCTTATCAGAAAGAAACATTTGCATTCAATGTCCATTGATATTATATGGAAGTATGCATGGATTTTCAGGTGAATATCATTCAACGTTCTGCGTGGTATTTGCCAGGAAAGTAGTTATTTTTCACCTGAGATCTACCATTTTATGGTCCAATTTTATATTGAATCCTTTATGTGAAGAAAACCGTTTAATTCGATTTTTCTATTCATTCCACTTCACATGGCACTTATCTTCCACTATATGCTAGACGGGCTTGCCACTCCTACTGAGAAGGATTCTTTTATTTAGAAACCTATCGAGGTGGTAGATTTTCGGAGTGTTTTTTTCTGTCACTAGGTACCGCCAGTTGAAGTTTATCTTTTCCGGCGTACCTATAGGTGTTACAAGCTCGATGATGGTTTGTTTACGTTGTGTCTCACTTCAGCCAGAGTTCTTTGTACCTTTGGCTGGTTGACTACTCCGTACTGATGAGGGCCAAGAAGCCTGAAACCGGTATGCGGATTGTTAGGTGAACACGACATAAATTGAACATAATCGAGCTTATCAGAAAGAAACATTTGCATTCAATGTCCATTGATATTATATGGAAGTATGCATGGATTTTCAGGTGAATATCATTCAACGTTCTGCGTGGTATTTGCCAGGAAAGTAGTTGTTTTTCACCTGAGATCTACCATTTTATGGTCCAATTTTATATTGAATCCTTTATGTGAAGAAAACCGTTTAATTCGATTTTTCTATTCATTCCACTTCACATGGCACTTATCTTCCACTATATGCTGACGGGCTTTCCTTTATGTACCTATAGGTTACAAGCTCGATGATGGTTTGTTTACGTTGTGTCTCACTTCAGCCAGAGTTCTTTGGACCTTTGGCTGGTTGACTACTCCGTACCGATGAGGGCCAAGAAGCCTGAAACCGGTATGCGGATTGTTAGGTGAACACGACATAAATTGAACATAATCGAGCTTATCAGAAAGAAACATTTGCATTCAATGTCCATTGATATTATATGGAAGTATGCATGGATTTTCGGGTGAATATCATTCAACGTTCTGCGTGGTATTTGCCAGGAAAGAAGTTGTTTTTCACCTGAGATCTACCATTTTCTGGTTCAATTTTATATTGAATCCTTTATGTGAAGAAAACCGTTTAATTCGATTTTTCTAAAATACTTCTTGCCTACGGAGTTTGGAAACAATGATTTTCGCCTTGCAAAAAATAACAGTGACTGATGCCAAGGAAATTTGGAATATTCTTCGATTACGATCATTCATTCCGAAGGAGTAGGTAACTGCAATTTTTTTTTCATAATCACTTGAATTGTATCCGATTGTTAAAACTCACATTAAATTTTCCCTTTTATTTTTTTTTGTTACCCCCATACACTTGCTGCTGTAATAGTTATTCACGTAATAAGTTCCGAAAGTGATATTTTACGGGATGGGTAGGAACTGGAATCCTACGAGTACCGTAAAGTCACTTTTGGATCGTGTTACGTACAATAATTTTTCTGAAGCCGTTTTGTATGTTAAAAAGGATATCGATGGATAATAACGTATGAACTTTATATAGACAATAACATATAACCATCACTCTCATGATTACATTGATTATGAATATCAATTATACAATTATGACAATTACGTTTATCAATATTATTAGGGATATTAACAGAAGTGGCAGTATTGAAATCACAATTAGACGCATCAGTAGTCGTACTAGTTTTCGAAATATTAATTTGGTTACGGCCCTTTTCAATCTGTGAAGCTATGTGAATTTTGATTCGTAAAGAATTTTTTATGTATCCCTCTGCTACATTGGTAGATTTCCATCATCCGTGTCTCTTCAAGTTGGTTAAACTACCACCACTTTCAGCGAGTAACGTGGCTGAGCTCCAGCCTAAACAGTGCCCGGTGTATTCTTGGGATTCGATAATTAAAAAAATTCAGCAATTGCGCAGGCGATTTTTCCAGAAGTGTGAATACCAATAGGTTGTATAGTACATTTTCTGTTATTTATAATAAACAAATAATCTACGATGTGGTGTGTTTGCTTGACGTAATGACAGATATTTTCTGTATAAAGAAATATTATTTTCTCCAATGACTACAAAGGTTCTATCCATATTAGTTTCAGAATTATGAATTTCAATCACGAACATGGTTGTCTTATCTTCTATATCATTCAAAATCATTTCACAAAGCTCTTCACGACGACAAGCGCCTGCCAAACCAAGTATTAATGCAACTTGAAATAGAAAATAAATTAATCATAAGGAAGAAGAGGAATTAGATTTAAGTATATTACATTTGTCATTAGGTAGATATTATCTATAGCTTCTGATAAGAAGTGATCTATTTCTCCTTCATTCAATACTTTTGATTGTTTCGGTTTATAGCCAATGGATTTCCTTCTAAGGAAAGCAATAACTTTGGGATAGCGGCTTGTATCTATATTATTTTCAATATTAATTGTGGACTGAAGCGTCGAGTAAGTGCTCCAGAGGCTTGATGGCTTTAAGATTTCAGATTTTTTCATTGAATATGCAAGCATCACTTGTTCATTTATAGTTTGCACATTTTTATCATTGCTCCACTTTTTGAATGAATTGTAGACCAATTCATACCTCTCTCTTGACTTTACCGGAATAATTCATAAGTAGCAGCTTTAGCAGATTCACTAATCTCATGTGAGAATATTTAAGCCTCACTTTCACTACTGATTCCCATTTTTTTAATTTGAAAAGCGAAAAAACACACACCAATGTTACATGACAAGCGCTGTCATAATCAAATACAAAGTTCATGTTATTGTCAAAGCCGGCTACAAAGATACCCCAAATCATCCCGAGAGTAACAAGAATCGTCCCGAAAGTGAAGAAATCGTTTCGAAAGAAAAAAAATCGTCCCGAAAATAGCTAATTTCGGTACCATTTGTTTAAAGTGGTAGTTTCGATTCAATAAATCATTCCAAAAATTTTATTTTCGAGACGGTTGCAGAAAAGCTTGTTTTGAGAAGTAATAAACTATTATTATAATCAAATGATGTGAATCCATATCTCTAGAAACGAAGTGGATGCCTTTTGTACATGCCCACAAAACCATTAGGAAAATGGAACGAATAAAACACATAATTGTGTCAGTGATGAACTGAACTTCAGCATCCACCCCTTTTCCACGTACAGGCTGCACGGTCCCTTGAGATCTATGGATATATACATTTTTCTTTATTTGCTACTTCGAACTTTAGAAACTTTAAAACAGCCATTGAACTCCCCTACAACTTAATTTTCTGTATTTACGGGAAGTTTGGAGTGCAGGTGTTGTTCCATCGAATTGTCCAGACGAAATCAATTATTGGTGCAAAAGTTCTGCTAATCATTTATACAGGGTATCCCCCACATCTTGATTGATGATAATTTTGATAGTATGCCAATCTGCTATATGTGCGCACCTTTTTATATGACAGATTAAAAAGAGCTCTTTACAATTTTATACCTTTAAGATTCTTTCAATATTATCACATCTAGATATCTTTGCTAAAGCTCATGTAATACTGTGGCAAAAGTTAATTGAATTTTACCTTTTGGGTACTGGTTTTTCTTGAATGAATACAGGTCTTAGGAAAGAGCAAGCATTGGAATTGTGAAATAAGGAGCTTGTGATGGAAAGTTATCGTATACCACCTATGGACTTGGAGCATGGGGAAGGAGTTCAACGTACAGCGCCGTAGTGTGCGGAATCGGCAAAACGGAAAGTGATACTGTCTGTCACTTATCCCCATTTATCGCTGTGATAAAAAGGTTGTCTACAAAGTGCGATAGTTACATTTTTTTTATCGCAAACGTCAAAACGGCATTTGTATTGTGATTCGACGGGTAAAAGCCTCCTGTCAAAGAGGGGCACAGTGTCTAAGGCGCGCCTATGAATGAATGGCAATGAACGAGTCGGCCACAAATTACCTCGAGACAAATGTCAATGACGTGAGGAAAAAAGAAGAGGTAGGGCGACCACTGCTGTGTTGTAGGGTGCAAAAACACGCGTTTGAATGCAACCGCGAATATGAAATTTTATGTCTTTTCTACCGTGAGCTACAAACGTGACCAAAGCGAAAAATGGATACGCCAGTACGAAGAGTAGAGTGAGTGGAATTACTGTTCTTATTGTACACTAATAGAAACTGGTATTATTTTCTGTTGGAAATTATTGACAAATTGCAATAAATGCAGCATTTATATCCACTTTGGATGGTATATACCTACTTGAAAATATTTAAAGTAAATTCAATTCAATAATTACAATAATCTGAAAAACATGCATAAAACATGTTTTCAAACATTCAAAATAATGTTCTTAGTCAAGTTCTGACAGTAAACGAATACTATGAAAAATATGTGAAAATGTATGAATGTACAAAAAAATACAATATTTTCAATATATTCATTAAATATTTCTTCAATATTTATTAATATATCTTTTTCATTTTTGTTCATTCTTGTAAATTACTCCTACATCAGATGTATAAATTTTAATTACATTTTGTCAATTATTTGTGAAAATATTCATTCACCTCTAATTCGACAGAGAACTGATTTGTTGTCGCTGCTGCTTGGCTAATCACTTTCGCATGTATGCTGGAATAAGCAATTGTTTTTACCTCCCGCATCTGACACACATGACCCGTACGCACCAATGCGGCTCCTTTTTTCACAGACTGATTCTCAAAAACGATGTCCCTTGGAATGGGTAAAAACCCAATTGCAACCACCACTTGATGCATCACGAATATAAAACTATTTTCAACTTGACAACAAATTATATGTTAACATTACGATGACAGGCGAATTACGTACTCGCAGTGCACGTGTCAGATTGTTGAATGCGGTTCGCAGATTACTCGTCTCAATCTGCATTTTATTCATCACTAAGGCAATTTCCGAAACCAAACCGGGGTCGCCCGATTCAGCCACTCCAACTCCATAGACCCAACGAAACACGAAAATCTAAATTTATGTACGTATGTGTGGTTGGTGGTGCGATTTTTCCGTGCTACTTGCCATGCTACAGTATGAGTTGAATGGCTTCGTCGTATTGCGTGGATAAGGTCACATAATGTCACGAATTACCGATTATTCCTGATTTCTGAGGTCCCAGGTAACGTCTACAGGTACTTTTCATATAGGCAAATTCAAATCCGTCAGAATTGTACATCGTTCCCAAGACACGAAGTGTTGAACTTTAATGAATTTTATTTCGGGAAAGGAGATAAACTTATGATTCGTATGTTTATAATTTGATAATTTCATCACAGGACATAAAAGGAAAGAATATCGAGGGGACTGTTAAACAAAACGGAAGAATTTGATGAACATAGCCTTCAAAGAGAAGGGTTAACTGTAGAAACGTGTTTAGGGCTCTCGGCCCTCATCAGTACCGTGAAAAAGTGCAAGGATGAACAACACTTGGTAGAAAACGACAAGTCAACGGAGTCAACAAACAGAAGCTAGCCGCACATTTGTGGTTTCGGTTAGCAGACCCTGCATTCCAGGGCAACAATCAATGACACCACGGAGGCAGCCCTAGCTACCTGCGTGACATCCGAGTGCAGGATTATAGAGATGAAAGGAAGGAATATCGAGAGGACTGTTAAACAAAATGGTAGAATTTGATGGTCATAGCCCACAAAGAGAAGTGTTTACCGTAGACACGTGTTTCGGGCACTCGGCCCTCATCAGTACGGTGGAGAAGTGCAAGGATGAAGAACACTTGGTAGAAAACGACAAATCAACGGAGTCAACAAACAGAAGCTAGCCGCACATTTGTGGTTACGGTTGTTGACTCCGTTGATTTGTCGTTTTCTACCAAGTGTTGTTCATCCTTGCACTTCTTCACCGTACTGATGAGGGCCGAGGGCCCAAAACACGTGTCTACGGTTAACACTTCTCTTTGAGGGCTATGTTCATGAAATTCTTTCATTTTGTTCAACAGTCCCGTTGATATTCCTTCCCTTCATCTCTATAATTCTGGACTCGGATGTCACGCAGGTAGCTATAGCTGCCTCCGTGGTGACGTTGGTTGTTGCCCTGGAATGCAGGGTCTGCTAACCGAAACCACAGATGTGCGGCTGGCTTCTGTTTGTTGACTCCGTTGATTTGTCGTTTTCTAACAAGTGTTGTTCGTCCTTGCACTTCTTCACCGAACTGATGAGGGCTGAGAGCCCGAAACACGTGTATACGGTTAACACCTCTCTTTGAGGGCTATCTCCATTGAATTCTTTCATTTTGATCACAGGACATGTTGAGGCCCATATTTTGTTCGGATCATTGAAATTTCGAGGGTAATTATCGGATTTCCTTCTCCTACAGGACGGATTACGTGCTAATAAGTGTTCTAGGGGCGACTATAGGACGATTATTTAAAATTGTTATTCCATGCGAATCCTCAATTGAGGAGTTGATACTTCCGGTGCACTTGAATAATATTTTTTCAACAGTTTCATATGAGAATTAATTTTTTTACAGCAGAGATATATGCGTGTTGTTTGGTACTTTTGATTGTATTCAAGAATTCGATGATTTTTATTGGAGATGATTGAGAAATTTGGAATATTTTAGAAATGATTCTTTGGGTAATTGAAGCCATCAAAAATAATCTTCCATATTTGTTTCCGAATGAATTTCGCTAATGTTTAAGTGGGAGTTTGGTAATTGCTATAGATACGAAGTTTATATGAAGATTGCACTAAATTTTTTTTGTATTTTCGAAATATTTTTTATGTATTTGGTTGACAAATGGAATTGTCATTTGATCATGAGTTGTTGATGTTTGAATGAACAAATATACATTCGATATATAGTTATGATGAATATGGTGAGCCTGCATAGCTCTCAGGATACAAACAACTTAAAAAATATACAGCAACACCGTTGCCCCAAACTTATTCTGTCTTCATGGTGGAAAATCATGGAAGTGTCCAATTCGTCGTTATTTATTTTTGATAATGGAATTTTTCCACCATTTGTAGAGTTTATCATAGTTCTTTGATGCTACTGATTTCTGTGAATCCTGTTGAAATATTCTCTTTTCCAGTTTTTTGTTGTTCACAAAGTTAGAGCATCTCATATAAGGTTTTCGTTATACAACGGCCCAATGTGAAATAATGGGTTTTTCAACTGTATACAAGTCGCTGTTGTTTTCTCTATCAAGTAGAAAGCCCAATTCAAGAAGTTTAACGTGAAATACTCAATCAAATAATTTCATCATTGTAGTATTCTATTTCACCAACAATGGAAAAAAATAATTTGAACAATACCATTATATTACTTTCTCTGATAACATGACTTGAAAGCAATGATGATGACAATCAATATTATTGGAACTTCGAGGAGAGAAATAGCGAAAATTCAGTTAGTTTTCTCAAATACACTGAATATAATCACCATAAACAATTTTTTATTTTTATTTTGATGCTATCCACTTCGATTCTGTATCATTTGTAGCCGTTCAGTTCACAAGTGAGTTGTTTGCGAAGGTCAACTATATTTAAGTTTGGTGGCTATGCCGCCTGTGAAAAGGGATAAAACTGTCACTTTGGATTTTAAATATGTGAGGAAAAAAAAAACCAACAAATCTTCATCTACAAAGATGGATTTGAGATGTTTCGAAATTAAAAACGGATAGAATTCAATCAATACAGTTTGATCATATTCAATACAAAGTTTATATCAGGGTAATCTCACAAAGAATAGTCCAGTCGCCAATACAATTATTCGAAGGAACAAATGCTCGGATAAAATATCACGACGAGGAAAAAAACCAATTTGATATATATATATATATATATACAGGGTGTAACTGAATAAGTGTAAAACATTTAAGGAGGTGATTCCTCATCGAAAAAAAGATAGGATCTTTCATATAAAGAAACTTCATTGGAGCATCCCTTGTTAAGATACAGCCCCTTAAAGGGGGTACATAAAATTTGTATAACAATTTTTTTCACAAGCACTGAAAAGTTACAATATTGAATTAACCTGACGTTTTGTACTACAAAAGACACTTAACCAGTAATTTATTTGGTTTACCCCATGGTTGTAAGGGTGAAAAACGCAACCCATAAAATGTATTTCCAATGTAACTTTTGTCTTATTATTTGTTTACCTTTTTAAAATTTATTTCCGATAGCCTGTTTCATTCAAAACAAAAATGTTTCTTGGGTTTTTTGCCCAAACTAAACCAGTAAGCAGCAAAACATTATTTTACGAACAACTACAGAGATACATCGTCATAAATGCGAACTGGATTTATTGTTATTTTGTAGTTAGTACCTGCATTAAACGATTAAAGGGTAATAAACAAAACTAAGTTATTAATAACAAAACACACAACATGTAGAAATCATAGTGAATGTTCAATATGTCTACCTTCAAACATTACGCATGCGTCTAGACGTCGGCGCATTGAGCCACGTATTCGCTCAAATATTCCTGGAGTCTCTCTGATTACCCTGCACGCATCGATGATGCGGTTTCTTAAGTCCTCTACATCGCGAACAGGAGTACGATATACCAAATGCTGTGAATGGCCCAAATAGAAATCAGAGGATTGAGATCCGGGGATCGAGCGGGCCATTTATGTGGTCCTCCTCGACCTATCCACTGATTTGCATATGTTTCAGTTAAATGCTGACGTGCTACTTGACTAAAATGGGCGGAGCCCCATCATGCATAAAAACATATCCCTTCTGACGCCCAAAGGAACTTCCTCCAGCAGTACTGGATGCACTTCTCTTAAAAATTTAACGTATGCCTCACCATTTAATCGAGGAGGTAGAAAATGAGGCCCAATTAAATCATCCCCAATAACTCCGAGCCACACGTTAAGAAAACTGTTCTTGATGGCTAGTTTCGACAATAGCGTGAGGGTTTCATCAGCCCATATGTGGTAATTATGAAAATTAATAATCTTGTCCGAGAAAACTACATTCGTCTGTGAATTCTATCGTCTTCAGAAAGTCACAATTTCTTCTAATCATTTCCAGCATCCAATTGCAAAATTCAAGACGGTTCGGAAAGTCTCGCGGTAACAGTGCCTGTACTCGTTGCAGATGGTAAGGGTATAAAAGTTGTTCCTTTAAAATTCGAAATACCGTCATATGATCAACATTTAGCTGGAAAGCAATCCTTCTAGTACTGGTAGTAGGTTGTTCTTCAATCAAATTAAGTACTGCTTCCTCAAGCTGTGGTGTTCGTATTTCTCGATGGCGACCACAATCCTGCGTTCTTTTGTCGAATGAACCATATTCTCGTAATCGTTGATGAAGTCGAGCAAATATTCTATGTGAAGGATGCTGCCGTTGAGGATACATTTCAGCATATCTTCTAGAAGCTTCTAACCCATTCCCCTGCGACAGACCGTAAACGTAATGCATATCAGCCATTTCCTCATTTGTGTATGCCATTTTATTAACAAGTGAATTATTAAAGTAACAAATTAAGAACAGAACAACAACACACAATTAGTATTAATTCAATTTCGAAAATTCCCAAACTGACAGCGTCATACCAATTTAATTGTCACTATCGCTAATAGCGACCTACTAGATAGATTAGTTTCGTATTTTCGCATTTATGACGATGTATCTCTGTAGTTGTTCGTAAAATAATGTTTTGCTGCTTACTGGTTTATTTTGGGCAAAAATTCCAAGAGACATTTTTTGTTTAGAATGAAACAGGCTATCGGAAACAAATAATAAGACAAAAAGTTACATTGGAAATAAATTTTAGGGGTTGCGTTTTTCACCCCTTACAACCATGGGGTAAACCAAATAAATTACTGGCTAAGTGTCTTTTTGGTAGTACAAAACGTCAGGTTAATTTCAATATTGTAACTTTTTCAGTGCTTGTGAAAAAAATTGTTATACAAATTTTATGTACCCCCTTTAAGGGGCTGTATCTTAACAAGGGATGCTCCAATGAAGTTTCTTTATATGAAAGATCCTATCTTTTTTTCGATGAGGAATCACCTCCTTAAATGTTCAACACTTATTCAGTTACACCCTGTATATATATATATATATATATATATATATATATATAAGTAGATATGCTATACCACTATGAGCGCAGTTCCATCTGAGTTCGTATCGGCATAGCTCCACACGCTCTCCGGTTACTCCCGCCACATGGTCCCGCACCGCACCACAAAATGGCGGTTTTATGAGAGGGGTGGGGAGTGGTTGTAGGGTGGGGGTAGGGTGGGGGGGGGGGGTCTGTGATTGTGAATGAGGGTGGGGGAGAGAGCTGTGATAGGTCGTGGGAGTGGTGATAGCCGCTGGCCGCTATCCAATGGCCGCAGCCATATTGGGGGGTGTCAACCAATATCCGTCAACGGCATTGGTCGGACGGAAGACTGAATGGTTGTGGGTGTGTCCTGCATTCGTCAACGGTATTGGTCGGACGGAAGTGTCACGTGATCAGTGAATGGCGGCGGCCATTTTGGAAAGTGGGAGGAGCCAGCGATGATGCGGCTATGACTCAACCGACAAGTCTTTGCAGGAATATTATCTACGTCAGCACTTCTTATCAGTTGTTTATTTAA
>JAFIRS010007786.1:0-21954 GCA_018342105.1 Gonioctena quinquepunctata | reverse complement strand
TGAGAACACCGGAACGGATTGAACTGACAACTTGAAGCTACGCACAGCAACAGGGAGCCAGCTACTGTATATGGCGAGCTACCGATTGAAATAATTTTGGGCAGACAAATGTGGAAACATCAGGCACTTGAGCGGACATCGAAGACGATGCAATCATCGGAATGGACATCATGAATCCAGAGGGTTTGAATTGGATTTCAAAGACGGCGTCCCTACGTGTCAACGGAGAAGAGCTGGTGCCTTCATGGGAGAAGCTGAGAGTTGATCCGTGATGTTGCTGAAGATGTAAGCGTACCTGAGAGGGCTGAAACATCCTGGAGGCCTCGCCTGGACGGGAGTGCGAGCAGTGGAGACGTGGTGATGTTCGAGTCCAAACTTCAGATGAGAAAATTGGACGAGGGATTGCACTAGGAAGACCTTGTTGCGGCTGACAAATCTGGCCGGTAAGGGTCATGAATGCCAATTCATTCCCAGTGACTCTTGAAGAAAGGAATAATTTGGGGCACTGCCTGTCAGTTCTCTGTGATCCGGAGCGTACGAGGTACGATTAGCCAACCCAACAACTCTGCCACAGAACCTAGAAAATTAGCTGCCATCTCTTCCAAAGACATAAAACCAGCTCTAACAGCCCAAACTAAGAGATTTAGTCAAAAGTACCAAGACATTTTCTGATACCGGACAAGGAAAAGGGGTCGAACTAATGTGGTCCAGCACAAGATTGATACTGGGGTGCCCGACCGATCCGGCAATCAGCAAGAAGACTTCCTCTGAAGAAGAGGCCGACAAAATAGTCAGCGATATGGGAAAGAAGGAGTATCGAACCATCTGACAGTCCCTGGTCCCTTCCAGTCGTAATGGTGAAGAAAAAGGATGGATCGACACGCTTTGTGTAGACTATCGCCAACTTAATAATGTCACGAAGAAGGACAGTTACCTCTCCGAGAATAGATGACACCTGACACGCTTGGCTGGTTCCACGATTCTCGACCCTTGATCTGAAGAGTGGATACTGGCAAGTAGAACTGGCTCAGGAAGATCGAGAAAAGACTGCTTTACCATCGGCCAGGATTGTGGCAGTTCACCGTTGCCATCTGGCCTGTAATGCCCGCCACATTGAAAGATTGATGGAAACAGCTGAAGGACTCTCATGGAACACGTGTCTAGTGTATCCGACGACATAATTGTGGTCGGCAGATCGTCTGAGGACCACGTGAAAAACTTGGAGGAAGCATTCCTGCGACTGAGGAACCTGGATTGAAGCTCGAGCCTAAGAAATGCCATCTGTTCCAAAAAGAAGTACGATACCTCGGCCACGCTTGTCTCTGGGAAGGAGTAGAGTGGATGACCAGAAGATCAAAGCTCGTTAAGGATTGGCCCATCCCAAAAGATATTCACCAACTCGAAGTTTCCTTGGTTTATGCACATACTATCGCCGATATGGCTGGATTCGCCAACATCGCTAAACCACTGACCAGGCCTACGGAAGGCCAAACAAAGTTCCAGTGGTCCGAAGAATGTCAAGACTCATTCAGGAAGCTGAAAGGAGCTTTGATCAACGCACCTATACTGAGCTATCCCCTACCCAAAGGGAAATTCATCTTTGATACGGACGCCAGCAACGGGACTTGGAGCCGTCCTATCTCAGATCCAGGAGGGACAGGAGAAGGTCATTGGTTATTTCAGCAAGACGCTTTAGCAAACCAGAGCGCAATTACTGTGTCACCAGGCGAGAGCTGTTAGCTGTTGTAAAGGGAGTGGAACACTTCTAAGTACGTGTATGGAAGAAGATTCCTGCTGAGAACTGACAGCAGCTCTCAAAATGGCTCTTACAGTTCAAAATCCTGAGGGCAGAGCACGTTGATCGAGAGATCCAAGAATCTGATTCTCGAGATCGAACATCGAGCCGGAATCCAGCCATAAGAATGCAGATGCCTTGTCGCGAAGACTATGTCCAGATGATTGCCTCCATTGCCGACGAGCAGAAGAGAAAGAAGCAACACTTTGTAGAACCGCGGCAATGGATGACAACTGGAATGACAGCAAGATCCAGAAAGACCAAGAGAAGACCCTGACCTTGGCTTTAGTCGTCAGCTGGAAGAAGGCAATCGAAGACCATCATGGCAGGAAGTCGCAGGTTACTCGCCGGCTGTTAAGTCCCATTGGGCACAATGGAACTCTCTTATTCTGGATAATGGGATCCTGAAACGTGTTGAGGCCGATATTGGTGGGAAGAAGACGCCAAATAATTGTTCCCAGGAACAGAAGAGAGGAAGTGCTGCGGGAAATCCATGATGGAGTCGCCGGAGGACATCTGGGAGTGACGAAGACCCTGCAGAAAGTGAGGCAACGGTTTTACTGGGCCAATTGTCAGTTGACGTCCAGGACTGGTGCAGGAAAGTGCGCTGTATGCGCTGCAGTAATGGACCTCGAATACGACCCAAGGCCCTGATGCGTCAGTACAACGTAGGCAGCCCGTCTGAGAGAATCGCCATTGAATCGCCGGCCCGTTTCCCGCATCCGACCACGGGAATAAATACATCCTTGTGGCAATGGACTACTTCAGTAAGTGGGCGGAAGCCTATGCCCGCCCAACCAGGAAGCCATCACCGTCGCCGACGTCTTGGTGAAAGAATGGATATGTCGATCTCGGTATTCCAATGGAGCTGCACTCGATCAAGGCAGAAATTCTGAATCCAACCTTTCCAAGAAATATGTCTACTGCTGAACATCCGCAAGATAAGAACCACGGCCCTACATCCGCAGTCCGATGGAATGGTGGAACGGATGAACAGGACGATCAACCGCCACTTGTCCAAGGTTGTCTCTGACCATCAAAGAGACTGGGACCAGTATCTCATTTGTTCCTGATGGCCTATCGATCCGCAGTACACGAGCCAACCGGTCAAACTCCTGCAGTCATTATAATGGGCCGAGAACTGCGACTGCCTTGTGACTTGAGTTTGGGATACCGCCAGGACAAGACACTGCGGGAGAGGACTACGTCAGCAAACTTCGGCAGAGAATGGACGACATCCACGAACGAGTCCGGTTGAACATCCAGAGTGCCAGCGATAAAATGAAGAAGACCATGACATCAAGGCCGACGCTGGAGGATTTAAGGTTGATGACCTGGTTTGGCTGTACAACCCCAAACGTCGTCGTGGACTATCACCAAAGTTGCGGAACTCTGGAAGGCCGTATAAAATCGTGAAAAGGATAAACGACCTTGTGTACTGAATCCATAAGCCACCCTGAGGGAAACCAAGGGTCGTCCATTTCAACAGGTTGGCCCTTACGCTGGAAACCATGACCAAGTTCGCACCCTGCCACCGGAGGATGATATGACGTCTGAGAAGTTTGCAGTCCTTGTATTCAAACGGGCAGAAAGTTCTACATGGGGTTACTTAGAGAGGAGTCACGAGACCTTTCGAGGTGCCTGCTGACTACGCACTAGCGCACGTGTGCAGAAGATCTTCGAATGTCCAGGGGCATCGCCGTAGTGTTCTCCAAGAAATTTGGTCAACTCCAAACACTGCGGAGCAGAATCCAGAAGTTGGTGGGTGCTACAGTTGAAGAAAGGCCAGAGAAACATCTACTACCTAGTCACTCAAGAGGCATTCCAAGATAAACCGTCTATGAAGATGTCTCAAAGAGTCTCCACCAAACTAAGAGATACTATGGTGGACCAGAATCTGGTGGATCTAGCAATTCCAAAATTATCCTGTGGTATTGATGGGCTGGACTGGAGAGTCATAAGAAGTATGCTGGAGGCGATATTCAGATCCAGCGGCGTCGAGATTTTGGTTTGCTGTAACCCTCTTCCACGACCGATCATGAAGACCGTGGAGTGTTACTTCCATCGAACTTCACGGTGCAGATATGGGAGTCATGCAGATATCGTCACACTCCAAGGATGAAATTTCGGACGAAATGTCTTTAAGAAGGGGCAATGTAACGAACCTAGGCGGACCTGTCGCCCCCGCGTCGCCATCGACAGCGATGAGATCATCCCCGAGATGTTCTGAGAACCATCCAGTGCGCTCTGCCGCGGAAGACAACGGTCAATATTGGAAACAATTGAACACGCCGGTCGCCAACGGAAAGAATCTGAAACATCGAGAATGCTGTATCGGAGATAAATAGGCAACCCTCAAGTCTCAGAGACACAGTCTGAACGAGCCCATACCATCGAGCTATACAGTGGCGTAGTAATATAAATTAAGTTGTAGATTCAGTGTGAAATAAATTATTTAAACCAAGTTAAGTTTATTTACGTTACACAACTTTTGTTTGGAATATCGTATGTATCGAACCAAGTTTCATCCAAATACACTACTGTTCTACCATATTCTCTAAATTCATTTATTGCCAATACATATTCAAATCTCCATTTCTTAAGGCGCACATATTCCATTATGATTTTTCTGCTACTAGTGAGTTTTTTAAATTTAAATCCGTTTGGTAAAAGTCTCTTTGGAACACTGGATACCAGTTTCATTCTTTTCAAGCGGTCAGTTCTCAAAACAGTCTTGTTTTCCAAATCTGGTAGGTAATTTAGTTTGTAACCGTAAATAGACCATTATCGCTATAATCTCGTTATATTTTTTCCAATATCAATTGCCGAAGCATAAAAAAGTCTTGCGGCGAAATCCTGTGAGCAGCAGTGGCGGAGATAACTGATTTTATTTAGATATTTTAAGATTTTAAAAATACTTCATAAATAATGAAAAATGAAAAACAATTAAAGACAAGCTTTTATTTATACAAATACATTAAGAAAGAAAAATAATTTCTTTCATTGTTTGATGTAGGTTATTATTATATCCTAGAATGTATTTCGATCGGCACACACCAAGACCATAGACGCTACTGGTTTTTAATCTTTCAGAGCTATTAAAACACAAATATAACGCGTGATTTATGACCTCCCATCGTAGAGACACACCTGCCAGCATTAATGTCCGACTTAATTGGCCCAGATGAATCGGTTGTACAACAGACAGCCGTCACTCGAGTCCACGTTGACTATCGGCTCTTTTGATCTACCGGTTGCCGACGGAAAATGTTTACGAGTAGTACAGATTATTTTTCGTTCCGTTTCTTCGCATATACGCTCGTGTTAGCGAAGTGAGTTTTCATTTGCTCCCTATAGAAACAGCTTCTGCAATTGATATTGGATGGACTATAATAGCCCATTAGTACAGAAAGTCTGGTGGCCAGGTAAGTAAATTTTATTATTTACAAACATTTAAACCTAACCTTACCAAGGGTTCTAAATCAACCTTACGAGATTTCTTATTATCAAATAAATTTAAATACTGTCAACAAAAGCCAAAAATAATGGAGATCCCACTATTATTAAAATGCCAAACTATTTCATGAGATATTTTAATCCGGATCTGGGAATCTTTTAAGGTACCCACACTTTTATTGCTTATCTATATTTCGAACAATAGGTAATAATGAGGGTCGTCGGCTAATATTGATTTACGACCTTCTTAGATTACTGGTGCGACCATACTCGTTGAAAAGATTTTTTGTGATGCTAACTGAAATGAATATTCCAGCATCTCGTTTATATTCTGGGCTGCAATCTTCGGCTCTTCCCAATTCCAATCCCCAACCTAATGTTCTAATACACTCAACGCAGAGTTTCGACAGGATATTTTATTCATTCCCTATGGTATAAGCCGATAAGTGTGAAAAGAAGCTCGAGAAAACGTTCAGCAAAGAGTGCAAATAACTCGTTCTTACTAGAAATGATTCAGTATATGTCTTAGTCGCGGGAAAATTGGAAAATTCGGTCGTAATCTGTGTCATCGGCCTTGGAGACGATGTGACGAGGGCGAGGCTGTATCCTATCGATCGCTTTTTCGCCCCTTCCCACCACCACCCTCTTCTTCCCTCTTTTCTACATCGCGTTTCGTCCAGGGCCGGCATCGACGAATTGTTTACTCCTGTACGAGACTGATTTAACTGAGCTGAAGATAGTAATCAACGAAATAAGAAACCAAAATTCCTTCGGTGAAGACAATTTGTTAGTCAAAGTTTATCCGTTGAAGCTCTGGGCGTCTTAGAACCGCTATTTTGATTTTATGAATTTTGACAAAAAATCATAATCTTCGACCACGAAAACCCTCACATACCAATTTTGAATCGAATCGGATCATACACAGAATTCTCATCCGCGATTTTGTTTTTTCTCTAACAAAAATTAATGCTTTGTCACTGGAGTTATGAACACCTGCCAAATTTCAAGGTAATCGTACGACGGGAAGTGGGTCAAATTTAACTTGTACGATTTGATTACAAACCCACATCGGGTCAGGTAAAACTGAATAAAAGCTTGTAAAAACTCGCTCTTCCAATTCCTAATTCACCACTGACAAAACAATCCATAGGAGTAAACAAATTCACAACCATTTGCCAAAGCAGATAAGATCTATGAATTATTTGAAACTGTTCAGAAAATCTGTTAAAAATCTCCTGATGGGGAAGTGTTTCTACAGTGTGGATGAATACCTAGCTTAGGAATTATATCTCTTCTATAGTCTGTTTGATATATTAGTTAATTTCAAAGCACATGTTCTTGGTTATCATAACTTTTGTATTTTATTGTACATTTGTGTGAGTTTATCGGCAAAATGTTTTTATTCTAGACAATAAAGCTTGACTATCTATCTATCTATCTAACATACTACGGTTATGTTATCACATTTGGGATTATCAAAATGTCACAAAAAATGTGGACCAAATACATCTGGATATATTTTTGGGTTTGTAAATAAATATCTACCTAAAAAATAAAAATATATATACATGTGCATAAGTCCACCCACCACAAAGTTACTGCGATCAGTAATAATTATATACGGGCCTAGGAGGTCCATGGTTTGATTTGTTACTTTCTTCACATCTTTTGTTTCTCTCGTCAAATCGTTAAATCGTCAAATCGTTAAATCGTTAAATCGTCAAGTCATCCTCAAATCGTCAAATCTACAAATCGTCCAAACGTCAAATTTCCAAATCGTCAAATCCTCAAATTGTCAAATCGGCAAATCACCAAATCGACAAATCGTCAAATCATCAAATCATCAAATCATCAAATCATCAAATCATCAAATCGACAAATCGTCAAATAGTCAAATCGTCAAATTATCAAATCCTTAAATAATCAAATCATCAAATTCCTCCATCGTCCAAACGTCAAATTTTCAAATCGTCAAATCGTCAATCTTCAAATCGTCAAATCGTCAAATCGTCAAATCATCAAATCCTAAACGTCAAATCTTCAAATCGTCGAATCGTCAAATCGTCAAATCATCAAATCGTCAAATTGTCAAATCGTCAAATCATCAAATCTCAAATCGTCAAATCATCAAATCGTCAAATCGCCAAATCATCAAATGGTCAAATCGTCTAATCATCAAATCGTCAAATTATCAAATCTTCAAATTGTCAAATAGTCAACTCGTCAAATTATCAAATCCTTAAATCATCAAATCATCAAATTCATCAAATCATCAAATTCCTCAAATCGTCCAATCGTCCAAACGTCAAATTTTCAAATCGTCAAATCGTCAAGTCGTCAAATCGTCAAATCAATCATCAAATCGTCAAATCGTCAAATCATCAAATCTCAAAGCGTCAAATCTACAAATTGTCGAATCGTCCAATCGTCAAATCGTCAAATCATCAAAGTCGTCAAATTGTCCAAATCGTCAAAGCATCAAATCGTCAAATCGTCAAATCGTCAAATCGTCAAATCATCAAATCGTCAAATCGTCATATCATCAAATGGTCAAATCGTCTAATCATCAAATCGTCAAATTATCAAATTGTCAAATCTTCAAATCGTCAAATCTTCTTATTGTCAAATCGTCAAATCATCAAATTATCAAATCGTCAAATCCTTAAATCGCCAAATCTTCAGTTCGTCAAATCCTCAAATCGCCAAACCCTCAAATCGTCAAATCTACAAATCGTCAAATCTGCAAATCTTCCAATCGTCCAAACGTCCAATTTTCAAATCGTCAAATTGTCAAATCATCAAATCGTCGAATCCTCAAATCGTCAAATCTTCAAATCGTCAAATGGTCATTAAAGTTCAGTTTCTTTTCACTTCATGTTTCAACCTTTTTTTTTCGGTCTTTATTTTTGTTCCAACCGATTGATTTTCTCAATATTATTTTCGGACTCTTTCCCATTCTCGAGGCATATCCGAGCCACTTGAGCATTTTTACCACTCTCGTGATATTCTACAAACAGCCCCATTAGTTCTTTGATTGTCATTCTTTCCCAAATTTCTCCTTCCATTTGCTTCCCCCCGAGTATTTTTCGTAAAACGTAATTTTCCCATGTCTCATCGTTTTTCGATCTGATTTCCTCACTATCCATGTCTCGCACCCGAACATCACTATTGGTCCTAGTTTGCTTCTGACGAAATGTAATATTTCCTGTCGCTAATTATTTTGATTTCTACTTCTAACATTGTGTCTAAATAACTGAATCTCTCTACTAACTGGAATTTGATGGTTTCATCTTGATTTACATGCATCTTCAAATCTTTCAACTCGATACGTCCCTGCATCTTTCCTCCTTCGCCAGTGTGCAAAATCCTGCCGGAGTCACTTTCCTATGTTTCATATTTTAGAGCTTCCATCATGGAATTGCCTTTGATACTACTGATTGAATAATGTCTTGGCTTTTGGTATTCCGACGACGTTTCGTAACTTGTTACTTTCTCTTCGTAGTCTGTATGTGTGTGTGTGTGCCATGTTGGCGAGGAGAACGATCCTTTTTCTTTCGTTGACGTTCTAAAGAAAGTTGAAGTGGTTGATGTGAGGTGGAATTTATCTTGAGCTTGTTGATCGATAAACGGGAAGAAATTTTAATATACAGGGTGATTCAAAAGTACTTTGACAAACTTCAGGAGGTGATTCCTCACAATAATCTAATATGAATAGTTTAACTAAATATATGTCCGGAAACGCTTCGTTTCCAAGATACAGGGTGTTAAAGTTTTATTTTTATATTCGTTTTTTTTAAATAACTTTCGAAATACTGACCTTAAACGAAAATTGGTATTGAGAGGTTTTTTGAGGTGTCGAATTCGAACCTGATGTTATTAGATTCATAACTTTTTTAAGCGTACTTCTAGCACATTTTTCAATAAAAAAATCAATTCCTCTATCATATCCACGTAAAAAAGCTACCCTTGTAACAAGTCGCTAAAAGCAACCGATATTTGGACTTGGAAATTTCAAGTCGATTATTTGATAATCGATGCGTGTTGAAGTTATTACCATTATTTTGCATTTTTAACAAGAATGCTCAGGAAATAAATTTGACGTTTAAGTAAGTAGTTTTGGTAATTACATATTATGTGACAGTTAAACGTTTTGTTGAAATTTCTGTAAGTTTTAAAACACTAATTTTGAAAAAAAATATTATTTGAACAATAATGTTCATTCAGCCGATATGCATTTCGTTTATGGCCTTGCGGATGGCAATGCGCGCGAAGCAAGACGTATTTACCAGGAGCGATTTCCTAATCGAGTACTGCCTTCAGCTACAACATTCACCAGTCTCCACCGTCGTTTGGCAGAAACAGGTAGCTTTAATAGGGCAGCTGATATTATTGGAAGACCACGAGCAGTTCGAACCCCAGAATTGGAAGAAGCTGTTTTGAACGCTCTCGAGGAGAATCCAGAAACAAGTACATGAATAATTGCTGAAGCTCTCAATTCTACTCAGTCCACAGTTTGGAGAATTATCCACAATCAACAATTTTATCCTTACCATATTCAAAGGGTACAAGCTCGAGACTTTCCCCAACGCATTACTATGTGTCAGTGGTTTTTGAGAAAATTGGCTTGAAATCCTCAATTTTTAAGATATGGACTATTCACGGACGAGGAAACTTCTCTCGAAATGCTATCACAAACTTTCATAACAACCATGTTTGGGCTCTGGAAAATCCGCACGCAGTTAGTGAAAGACATTATCAGTATAGATTTTCTGTAAATGATTGGGCGGCAATAATTGATAACTACTTGATAGGTCCTTTCGTTCTTCTGTTCCGACTGAATGGCGCAATTTACAGATACTTTTTAGGAAATGAATTGCCGGAACTACTTTAGAATGTACCATTGGAAATTCGTATCCGCATGTGGGGCTCCGGCCCATTTTAGCGTTGTAGCCAGGGAATTCCTTAACACTGTCTATCCAAATCGATGGATCGGTAGGGGTGTAGAAGAACCTAACCAGGCGTGGGCACCAAGGTCCCCAGATCTAAACCCGCTAGATTTCAATTTTTGGGAACATTTGAAGTCACTAGTTTATAAAACTCTAGTAGCGAACGAACCGAATAGTAGACGCCTGTGAAACAATAAGAAACACGAGATTCAATGACTAGAAGACTGAATGCCTGTATCTTCGTTGAAGGTGGGTACTTTGAACAATTTATTTGAATACAATTTAGTTTCCTTTATTTTATTTCATTCTACATATTCTAAATTTCTTGAAATAAAATGTTGATATTTCTTGTAAATTTTATCAGAACAAATACAGATTTTGCACCCTTGATAAAAAATAACTATTTCAAACGAGTAAAATAAATAGAATAGGTGGCGCCCCCTACAAAAAAACAAAACTACTTACTTAAACGTCAAATTCATTTCCCCTTGCACCCTTGATAGAAAATAACTATTTCAAACGAGTAAAAATAAATAGAATAGGTGGCGCTCCCTACAAAAAAACAAAACTACTTACTTAAACTTCAAATTCATTTCCTAAGCATTCTTGTGAAAAATGCAAAATAATGGTAATAACTTCAACACGCATCGATTATCAAATAATCGACTTGAAATTATCAAGTCGAAATATCTAGAAAACGGTTGCTTATAGCGACTTGTAACAAGGGTAGCTTTTTCAAGTAGATATGATAGAGGAATCGATTTTTCTACTGAAAAATGTGCTAGAAGTACGCTCAAAAAAGTTATGAATCTTCAAAAAAGAAAAAGACGTGTAGGTGGCGCCCCCTACGAGTAAGAGCAATAATAACATCAGGTTCGAATTTGACACCTCGAAAAACCTCTAAACCTCGTTTAATTGAGGTCAGTATTTCGAAAGTTATTTAAAAAAAACGAAAATAAAAATAAAACTTTAACACCCTGTATCTTGGAAACGAAGGGCATATATTTATTTGAACAATTCATATTAGAATATTTTGAGGAATCACCTCCTGAAGTTTGTCAAAGTACTTTTGAATCACCCTGTATAAACGCGAAATGCCACTGATTCACTTACTGACTCATCATTGTATCTCCCAAACGGGTTTTCCTGTAGATCAGATTTGCCATCATTTCACGGTGTGAAGTAATTGGAAAATGTATGTTCTAAAGCAACATATCTTCTATAAAACGAAAAATCGTTTATAGAATTGTCTTGGGTGTTATTTGAAACAGTAAAAATTTGATTCCGTCTTTTAATCAGATATAGTAACTATTAAAAGAGATTGATTGTCTTCGATACATTTTTTATTTACCTACTCGTATTTTCACCAATTCGTCATTCCTACAGGCTCCCAAAATTCCAATAACCAAAACAACCTTATACAGAAACATCTATTGAATTGCAGAAATAACAATAATCAACTCGAAGAATTTACCTTTTTGAGTAAGTGTATATCGTTAAAAATTTGCATATTTCGATCTGTGAAATGGTTTGGACTTTTTAGATATGTATCAAATTCCTTCTTTTCAAATAACTTCAGTTGACGTTTTAAACTGACCTATGTAAATATCATTCTTTTTAGACAATGTAGCTTTCAAACTCTCGAAACCTGGAGATACTTTTTTCCTGAGGAATTTTCGAAATTCGCTCAGACAATTGGTTTGTTTTGGAAGAAATATTTTGAGACCATTTTCATTTTTCTGCTTCTCTCTCTCTGTTTTCAAGTTATGACGTCACAGCCGTTGGTTTTGATATAATCAATCAGCGTCCTTTTTCAATGGATTTGAATAGATCATGGAAGTATGATTTCATGTTTAGCTTTTTGGCCGATAGTTTTTATCGATGCTTGAATCGAATGTCAAAGAAATTAGTATTTCCTAGTTAACCAATGCGAAATACATAGAAATACTTACTCTATAGACATAAAAATTACGAGTTTGATTGATATATACAGGGTGAGTCAGAATAAGACCGACAAACTCCGACTACAGATTCCTCACCTCATTTCGAGGTGAAAAGTTGCTATCAAGGTATGTCCTAAAATGCATCCCCTTTGAGATGCAGGGTGTCGAAAGTACGAAAAAAATTAAGATTTAATTTGTTTTCTCCAAAATTCCGGAAGGAAAAAATTTGAAACTTGGTACACTAATCAAGGTTTATCAACGTGCTAATTTGGAGTTATAATTTTTTATTTTCGTTGACCAGTGGCGTAGTTACGATAGTATGTGGTCATATGTTCCTCATATTTTCTTGGGACAAGTGAATGGACAAATGAGCGTTTGACATCCGTTAGGCTCATCGATACTCAACCTAAAAGTCATAACATTCCATTTGCCTAAAAGTGGAGGTTTCTGAGATAATTGAGTAAAACTGGAGATATGTTCTTAGTAGAGACATAATTTCCTATGTGCAATAATCGCATAATGCTAATTTCTTACAACATATCGGAATATGTGTCAACCTCCTGAAAATTTTTTAATGTTGGGAGAATCGGAAACATAGTACGGGTGAAAAACTGAAGATAAGTACTCTTAATTTGTTGAAGTTTATGTTGGAGTATCATTATCAAAGCCATTTCTGATTGAATTATCTAGGAAAATATTATCCAATCAACATGTTTTTATGAAGAAAAACAATTAAATGATTTCTTTGGATTCGTGATAACTAGTTGCAAAGTCGAGCCTTTCATGCTAGTTTGTGGTAGGCTGTTCAGTACACCACTGATCAACGCATGAAACATACACGAAATTTGGAACTGTAAAGAAACGTAGCCTTGTTTCATTGTTCCTGGTAGAAACACACTGATATATCGATACTTACATTAGACATAATTGACAAGAACCCAAAACAGGTTGTATTATTGTCAAGTTATCTGTCATCGTTTCAAAATGGATTATTCATTTGAAGAATATAGGGATATGGATTTCGTTTATGGTGAAACAGGGGGAAATGCTAGAGCCGCTGCTGAATTATATCAACATAGATATCCAAACAGACATCATCCACATTTCACTACTTTTATAGCTGTGCAACGACGATTGAAGGAAACAGGGTCCTTTAAATTCAGTAAACACAATTTGTGGTGCGAATAGAACAAGAAGAGATAATGTTACGGAAGAACAAATTCTTGAACGATTAGCAGCAGATCCATCTAACAGCACTCGGGCTATTTCTTATAGGTTACAAGTGTCACAATCAACAGTAAGTCGGGTAGCACGTGAACAACTATCGTATCAATTTCGCCTACAGAAGGTGGCCCTCGTAGATTTTTTTGTGAATGGTTTTTGAGGATGTATGAAGGAGCAAACGACTTTCCTAGATATGTTCTATTCATGAGTGAGGCATGTTTCACAAGAGATGGATATTTCAGTAGTAGGAACAGCCATGTATGGGATGAACAAAATCTGCATGGAATGATTTGTTGAAAATATAAACAAGATGTTCATAAAATCAGATGTGGAATCATCTGCGACTGAAAGATAAACTTTAGTCACTATCTTCCATCGTCAAGATAACTTCTTGTGGGGTATTCATGTTAAAAAGGGAAACATTCTCAAAAAAAATTACTTCATTTTAATCGTGGATTTTTCAATTCACAGAAAAATCTTTCTGCATGGAATGTTTTGAAAAGGCTACCTACAAAAGTTTTCAGTGAATATTTGGGTAGGAATTATCGAAAATCGTATCGTTGGACCATATCTTCTTCCTCCCCGTTTGAATGGGCAGAACTACCGAGTGTTTATCGAACATGTTTTACCTGGGCTACTTGAAGACGTACCACCTCTATTGGTTCGTCAAAGAATGTGGTATCAATATGACGGAGCACCGGTCCATTTCCAACGAATCGTTCGTTGATCAAACATTCCATGATCGGTGGATAGGTAGACGTGGTCCCATACATTCGCCTGCACGTTCTCCGGATTTAATTTCACTAGTTTTTTTTTTGTGGGGATACCTTATATCCTTAGTGTATGAAACATCTGTAGAATCTGTGGAGGCTTTAACGGCAAGAATTTTAGCAGCATGTACGATAATACAGGATACACCAGGAATATTCCAAAGCGTGCGACAGTCGATGATACGGAGATGCCAATTGTGTATTGAACAAACTGGTGGTCCACTTGAACATTTAGTTTAATGCCTTGTTTGTTTCTACGTAGTGTACCCACTAAACCATTTCTATCATTTAAGTAGATATTAATACACAATAATTGTTTTTCTTCATCAAAAACATGTTGATTGGATCATATTTTCCTAGATAATTCAATCAGAAATGGCTTTGATAATGATTGTCCAACATAAACTTCAACAAATTAAGAGTACTTATCTTCAGTTTTTCGCAAAAATTATTTTAGACCTTATCTAAGTGGAGTATTATGAATTTGAGGTTGGGTTTGTTTGTCAGTTGATCTGTCAAAACAATCATATGCAAGAATGTATGGTAACATATCAGTGAATCCGCGACATCGATTCGATCAAATAAAATGATGAATGAAAAAATGGGGTTATGGGTCTCATTCTAAATCACCCGTACTATGTTTCCGATTCTCAATTTTTTTTCGATAAAACAGACATCTCCGTTTTGTATGAGTGGTTGCAAATTTATCAGAGGATATAAATTGCTATTTATGAAATCTTCGAAAGTTTGCAGAACTTTGGCAAATTTTTCCGCGCTAATAATGTGAAAATTCATTAAATCCTGATTTTCAACAACTTCCGTTCAGAAAAAAAGGTTGCATAATGAGACTACATATCATATGGAAGTCCTCTTCACTCTACTGAAGTTTTGTAACTTTTGTAATTATTATAAAATTTTGGGAAAATCATGTCTATCTCTACTGGCCTAATGTGACAAACTATGGAATGCATTTTCCTATTGATCCTACACTTAATTAATGAGAGAAACCTGGGGATCACAGGGATTACTCTATCTGAATTTAAGAACGATCTACCGGGTGACATAGGATATCGGGCCACCCCTGTAACTTCTGCATTCGTGAACGGATTTTTCTGGAATTTGGTACAGTTACATAAGCAACCATTTCGGATTTGACCACATTACAATCCAATATGGCGGACTCCCGGTTTTTCTGGAAATGCCAGTAACTTTGTTTTTTTCAAATGGAACACCCTGTATATTTTTACATATTCAAGTTCAACAGGTCAAAACAAGTCCAAACCTAATGTCAAATGTCATTTTTTTGAAACAATTGAAATTAAAAGTATTTTTTTATTTTACCTCGTGGATAAATGAGATTTGGTCGAAGCTATTCACAATGAGCCGCAAATCAGTCACATCACATTTTGATCAAAAATTATTTTTTTCCAAATGGAACCCCTATGGGACACCTACTTGTCTCTCTAGAACATACATTGAGGTAAAAAATTACATATCATTTTTGTATTTCGGTGCAGTAACAAATTGTATAAATTCAAAAATCTACAACTAGTTCATGATTTTCCTTGCAGTTCGAATAATTTTTCAACTTAGTAAGCTATGGAAAACAACATTTCTGAATCTTGTCAACTAATTGTGTAAGTTATACTTATAAGCACGGTAATTGTGTTTTTTTTTAATTCTTCTAGCGTTTTCTCGACTTACATTGCATTGGTATTCCAATTACCCCGTCGAAGCGGTTGGATCAAAATCAACATAAGCAATACGTTCATTTCTGCCTCCTCACTTACGATCTTTTTTCCATTGTTGGGTTCTTTTCTGTGTGGGTATCGTTCAGCGTATAACTGACAAGCGAAGACACTATTTTAAAGACATTCTCCGTAAATTAATAACATATCAACCTGTTCACTTCTTGTGAACCTATAATTTTGATTTTACATTTCTACTAAACTAATTCTCGGAAGTTAACTAATTTTCGAGAGTTGAGATGAAATATCACAGCGAAACACAATTAGTTGACAAGATTCAGAAATGTTGTTTTCCACAGCTTACTAAGTTGAAATATTATTCGAACTGCAAGGAAACTCATGAACTAGTTGTAGATTTTTGAATGTATACAATTTGTTACTGCACCGAAATACAAAAATGATATGTAATTTTTTTCCTTAATAAATGTTCTAGAGAGACAGGTAGGTGGCCCATAGGGATTTCATTTGAAAAAACATAATTTTTGATCAAAATGTTATGTGACTGAATTGATTCATCAATAAATGACAAAAAATAATTTTTCAGAAAAAATTAGGTTTCTTTGTTATGTGCGACTCATTGTGAATAGCCTTGACCAAATCTCATTCATCCACGAGGTAAAATAAAAAAACTATTTTAATTTCAATTGTTTCAAAAAAATTATATTTGACATAAGGTTTGGACTTGTTTTGTTTTGTTGTTTGATTGGTGTTCTATTTGAAAAAACAAAGTTGCTGGCATTTGCAGAAAAACCGGAAGTCCGCCATATTGGATTGTAATGTGATCAAATCCGAAATAGTAGCATATATAACTGTACCGAATTTCAGAAAAATCCGTTCACGAATGCAGAAGTTACAGGGGTGGCCCGATATCCTGTGTCACCCGGTATAGTGAGCTAAGGAAATACTACACATAATCACTGTTTGATTTAATCGCTGGTGAGTTTCATTTTTATTAGATTGTCAAATGTTTCAAATAGTGTATTTGACAGTTTTGTATGATTTTCATGTACTTGATTCAATTATATGTAGGTACTATAAATTTTGCTTTATATTATTTAGCATCGGTAGGTATTTTATATAATTGGGGATTGAAAAATAATTAAATACAATTAAATTTATCACTACTTACATCCAGCCATTTCCAACTTGCATCGGAGGGGTGTCCGGATAACCAGGGATTGATCTAAAACAACATGCACAAAATCAGAAAAAAAAACTGCTAAAAAATTAAAATACTACTCAACAAATAAAGTAAAAGGACGTGCGCGGGGTATCCCTGTATGCATATTTTGTAATGTTTCTGTTTAGCTGTTTTGTTTCTATAATAACTAGAGGATTCGACAGATCATTCCTGAATCGTTCTGGAAAAAATTATAGTTCGAAAAAACTAGAAAAACACGATTATATAGCAATAAGGGCAGAAAAGTTGAAAATAATGAAGTCTTTGACCAAAAAATGTTCTCTTATGTGAAAGAGCGTGAGGTGCTTGATATCACTTATCTGAATATAATTATGAAAAGTAAGTAAAGAGCACCCCACGCTTTTTTTACAAAAGATAAATTTTTTGGGTCAATGACTTTATTATTATTTTTAACTTTTTAGTCAATATTGCAATACTAGCTGACCTGACAGACGTTGTCCTGTCCAAATTTCTATATTCCTTAAATTTTTTCTCCTGAAAACTATCGTCCGCGTAGACCATCTAATGAATTAGACATCACCTGAAGATGGATAATGTGAATTTGCCGAAACGTCGTGAAATCGGACCTTTTGAGGACCAAGAACACAGAACGCGGACGAAAACCCGAGAAACTATCTCATCACATTATACCCGCGAAAATCTACGAAGGAACATATATATATATATATATATATATATATATATATATATATATATATATTTAAATATATATATATATATATTGTTATGGAATGATGATTTGCAAATATTAATTGTTTTTATATAATGAAGATTGCTAATAGTTTTTGCTATTCTTTGTGAGCCAAATTGATATTATGTAGATAGATATTTTCGCCCTGTATATGTATTGTATGCTGTAATAATAATTGCTAGCAAACGTCACTGTTCTCTCGTCACGCTGCTGCCAATTGTTATCACTTTCCTCACCACGGCTAAGCAACAGTTGGTACGCCTCTTACCTCAGATAGCCGGTTCAGGCAATAGAGCCACTAGCCATTGCTGTCTAATTTCAGTTTATTCAATGGTCATTGTTATGATTGTTGATCATTGTAAGAAAATAAACAACAAAGTATCAAAAAGCAATTATTTCCTTTATTCAGGAAGACTCAATTTTACCTGGCCTACGAGAAATAACTTATCACTCATGTGAATCTACAAATATTCACGGATAATCATTAAAATCAAATCATGGATAGATAGACAGAACCTCACTTTTTCCTTGAGAGTGAATTTTTCTTTTATGGTTCAAAATAAAGTGAAATAAAGTTCTTCAGATGTGAGATACGTTATTTGTGATATTGTTCATGGACCAGATGTGCACTATTAAAGTTTTTATACCTGCTGGAGATGTCAGTGTTCAAGATATGCCCTGAAACTGGATCCTTTCTCACTCCAAGCTCTATCAGGAACTCCAATACCATAAATCAGGAACCATACATATGCAGAATTCAGCTTTGGACACTTGGATATGTTGTATGATTAAGATAATATTGGCTTTTCTCTTCTAATGTTGGAATTATTTCATTTTTTTTTCTCCCAAAATGTTGCGTGGCATTCCCTTGTAAATTTTCTTTTCGATCTCCTTGTGGCTTTGTTTTCTGCTCCCTTGGATACCAATTTTCCCTCTTCTTTTTCATTGGAATGTTTGAATTCGCGCACCAAATTGTCACATTTCACTGTTTGGGTTCATCTTATATAATTTATATATACAACTATTTTCCCATTCTTATTACTATGTACACATTTCAATAATAATTGCTTATGACATCACCCCGTTGTTATTCTCTCACAATTTCCAATTTTCCATATGACCATCTATTCCCTGATTGGCTAATCTCATCAAGAAGTTTGCTGTTCTACCATTGGCTACTTTTAGTTAGCTACAATTTCATATACTGTATGTTTCAAATTTATAAATGTGTTGATCACTTTTTATTCATGAAAATTTTGTAAAACTAGACTTTTTGTTGTCTTTTTACTAATTATGGGTTATAATCATTATGGCAGTGTATGAAATTGATTGTGTTATAGTATTTTGACATTTTTATCAATCCATATTATACATAGGCTTACAAATAAATAGCACTTCCAAAATTATGTCAAAACAATCTCTTGAAACTAATAACTATTAGTATTATTCTTTTTTGTGAGTTTTTTTTCCTTTTAAAACTTATAACTGGCATAACATAACAATATATATATATATATATATATATTATATATATATTAATATATATATAATATATAAAATATATATATATATATATATATATATATATATATACCCCAAGAAACACAAACTATATATATATATATATATATATATATATATATATAAATAATTATATTTTCGAACTAAAGGTATTTTTCCAGGGACCAAGAACGGGAACAATAAATAATGAAAACGCATATCGATCCGTCACCGATACCGCAAATTAATTGGCAAAGAACCACCGGATTCACGTTATATTTTTAGAAAAGGATCGGACGACATGAAAAAAGAACGACAAAAAACCCAACCAATACACTAGCTTGTAGAATTCGGTACCCTTTGTTTGAACAATAATTTTGCATCTATAATGCAGAAAGTCAGCCGGTGGTCAATGCCACATATGTTCGAGAGGTCCTTAGCTAATTCTCGGAAGTGGACGGCCAAATTGCCGACTAACATGTTTCTAACGCTTTCCGTCCATTCGACATTTTAAATGGTCTTTTTTCCGGTTTCCGAAATGGGGTTCTAATGAATTGGCGATACACGATCATTTGCATTTCAAACTAGAAACGCTATACAGGATGAGCCGATGAAAGAAGCAACAACTTTCAGTGTCTATGTCAGCTTCACAACTATAAAGTTGACAAAACTAAAACATCAACATCAAACGTACTTGTTTTTTGAAATCAAAATAAGCTCAAAAGAAGAAACGCTTCATGAAAGTCAATATAAAACAAGAACCTCCATATCAAGAATCTTGACGAAAAGGCAGTTTGCAACAAAGCACGTTTCTTTATAATATTTATTTGTAGAACAAAAAATTAACAAAAAATTAAACCTACGAAAAAAGGAACTGACCCACTTCTAATTGTTCGATTGATTTGAAATTTGGCAGGTGTACATAATTCCGGTGACAATGCATTATGAAATTTTTGTTAGAGAAAAAAACAAAATGGCGGCTCCAATATGGCGGGCAATTTTTGTGATTATGGTCCGATTCTACTCAAAATTGGTATCTAGGGGTTTTCGGGATCGAAAATTATTACTTTTTTGTCAAAATTCAAAAATAAATAGATGAAATGACTAAACTAGTTATTAACATCATAAATACTTAAAAATAAAAAATCAATAACCGACAAAACAAATTTTAAAAACAAGCTTTTATTAGTTTTTAATAAAAACAGAACCAAAAAGTTAAAAATAAAAATTATTAAAAAAAAGACCAGCTTTTATTTATACAAATGTACTGAAAAGAAAAAAACATAATTTCTTTCATTGGTTGGTCTAGGTTATTCTGTGAGTAACAGATTGAAAAGTTGCCGCGAATACAAAATAGGTAATCTTGCGCGGCAATATTTTGAATCTGTTACTCACTGAATAACCTACATCAAACAATGAAAAAAATTATGTTTTTCCTTCTTAGTGCATTTGTATAAATAAAAGCTTGTCTTTAAATACTTTGTTTATGATTTTATTTTTATTATAAAAAAAACAAAAAACACAAACTGAACCCTGAACCATTAAAGTCACAGCTATCAGACGAATGAGACGAATGTTTCCTTGAGCGTTCGGTTCGTCAGGTTTAAAACTTCATAAAATTTTAGTTGTTTCATCGATATTTAAGCATTTCATTGACAATTTCAACTTGGATATACAAAATTACCAAAAATGACGTCATTCTCTTCTTAACGTAAACAGCCTATAGCCTAGTATGCATATTAGCCTTTCGTCATTCGGAAACGAATAAGCTCCAGAAAACAGTACGATGTAGCTAAAACACGAGAAGCTGTCATATGAATTCGGCATTACCTACTCCGAGAATAGTGATTTCGCCAGAATTGTATCCGTTAAGAGCAAACACTACCTTGATGAAACAAGAATCGGTTTTAAGCCTTCAGTTGAAAAATATTTTTTTTTTAGCAAATAATTCAACGCATTTCTGTAAATTCGGGAACTTCAGTGTTTTTGGTTATGATTATTTTTAAGAAAAAATAGTTATATGACATGATGAATGGGATAAAAACTTTTTAACAAAAAATTAAACCGACGAAATACGGAACTGAAAAGTAAAAAATAAAATAAACCTTCTTAGTCTCAGTAACTAAGCTCCTAAACTAATGTAAGTAACTAATTTTGAGTCGGCGCCAAACAAACAAGCAAATGAATAGGTAAGGCGTAAAATGATGGCATCGAGTTGCGCGGTGACATTCTTGAATAATTTAATGATGTTCGTTGATTGTTTGTTTGGCGCCGACTCAAAATTAGTTACTTACTTTAGTTTAGGAGCTTAGTTACTGAGACTAAGAAGGTTTATTTTATTTTTTACTTTTAGTTCCGTATTTCGTCGGTTTAATTTTTTGTTATTTTTTTTTTATTTTTAAATTTTTTATGGCTAAACAAACAAAATTTACGGGTCGACTAGAGAACCTCCTCCTTTTTGGTTTCGTCGGTTAAAAAATTTTGGAATTCCCGAATTCTTATGGGACCAACGAGTCTATACAAAAAATATCCCTTTCATGAAATCATTGGTTTTTGCAAAAAAACGATTCTACGATCGCGGAATTTGTATCCGATTGACGCTGCCCCCTACATTTAATGAGCCTTTTCCTGGAATGTGTAGCAAACATGTCACGAGAGGAGCACTTGTGGTAGGGACAAA
>JAFIRS010007785.1:0-21957 GCA_018342105.1 Gonioctena quinquepunctata | reverse complement strand
TTTGAAGTCTACGGCCCTCTGCCAACCGTATCTTTGAAGGGGTTTTCGGCTATGGACCACCGGTGAAAACTACCCAACGGTGTCTTGAAGTCTGCCGTTACCATTCGACCTGACGTCTACCAACTCCGCCAGGATTACGTCACGGAACACTTTCCCCGGGGGGCCCAAACCCCCAAATTTCAGGCCCAACCCTTGATCCGCACCCCGTAGCGGACCAACACACCTCTGCCACGCCCTGTTTCAACGACGTACGCACCCACTAGCCGAACCAACCCCCGAATCCGCCACCAAACCTCCACCGCCGTCTGCGGCGACCCCGTCATGGAACCCCCCAACGACCGTTGAAGTATACATTCCGTCACCAATCGACCCGCCAACGGTGCCTTGAAGTCTAACGTTGTCATTTTGACCTTTGACGTCTACCAACACCGCCAGGATTACGTCATGGAACACGTTCCCCAGGTGGGCCAACCCCCAATTTACCCCCAATCCACAGCCACTGGCCAACACACCTATGCCACGCGCCATTGTTTCAGCGACGTACGCACCCACTAGCAGAATCAATCCCCGAATCCGCCACCAAACCTCCACCGCCGTCTACCCCGTCATGAACCCACCAACGACCGTTGAAGTATACATTCCGTCACCAATCGACCCGCCAACGGTGTCGTGAAGTCTGCCGTCGCCATTTTGACCTTTGACGTTCACCAACTCCGTTAGGATTCCGTCACGGAACACGTTTCCCGGTGGGCCAACCCCCAAATATTCCCAACGGCCCACAGACATGGACCAACACACCTATGCCACGCACCACTGTTTCAGCGACGTACGCACCCACTAGCAGAATCAATCCCCGAATCCGCCACCAAACCTCCACCGCCGTCTGCGGCCACCCCGTCATGAACCCACCAACGACCGTTGAAGTATACATTCCGTCACCAATCGACCCGCCAACGGTGTCGTGAAGTCTGCCGTCGCCATTTTGACCTTTGACGTTCACCAACTTCGCCAGGAATACGTCATGGAACACGTTCCCCAGGTGGGCCAACCCCCCAATTTACCCCCAATCCACAACCACTGGCCAACACTCATCCGCTCACCTATGCTGCGGGACCATGTGGCGGGAGTAACCGATGACCGGAGAGGTGCGCTCGTAGTGACATGAGCCATAGCGACGCCCTTCCTGCTAGTGGCCACTTTTTTAATGGGATTGTATTGGTAACTTTTAAACCATAAGAGTTAGAAGGTCGGTCAAATGGAGAAAAAGTTGCATTCATAGAAGCATTGTCAAGCAGTTCAGACAAATCGAGATTATCAGGGCCGGTTATTGAGATATCATAAGAAAAGTAAATTCTGTCATTTTGATTTTTCTTTTTTTCCCACTTTATTTCGAATATTATCAAAAAATGTCACGGAAGTTTTTCATTCGACAGTAAATTATACTCAATTTGACATAATCAGATTTCATATCCAACGTTTCGTACGCTCTGGGCCACCCTCAACCTAATTTTTTTCAATACGGACCTGCATATTTTATGACACTTTTCGAAATAACTTTCAACGTTGAATTCAACGATATATCATACAATGTCATTCAAAGTTGATTTTCAGGTGATTTTGACCCTTATCCAAATTTCTTTGGGTCGGATCTGTATTACATTTAGGTACCTTTAGTTTAATTAACAACATGTAATACATTTCGATAAGAAAATCAACTTACTCATCTTCAACTGAATGAAACGTAACAGAATCAAAGCAAGAAACAAGTAATAATTATTTACAAATTTCAAGAGGTGAAAAACCTAATTCATAATAATTAAACGAAACTATCATTTAATGAAAGAAAAATCAAATGATTATTCGAAAGAAAATGATGAACATTAATGAAGTGAGTGTTCGAAATGTCCACCATTTTGTAAAATGCACTTTGCGGTTCTGGAACCCATACTTCTTATACATTTGCTTATTTCGTCTCCTTGAATACCTTCCAATACATTCTCAATCTTCTCGCGAATAATCTCTATTGTCGGGTTCGTAGTATCATAAATTTTATTTTTGAGATATCCCCACAAATAAAAATCCAGCAGATTCAAATCCGGAGATCTGGCAGGCCATGCTACTGGACCTCTTGTTCCAATCCATGAATCGGGAAAAGTTCGATTTAGATAGTCTGTGACTATTCTTGAGTTGTGTGGACCACATCCGTCTTGTTGGAACCATGGACTATTACGCCGATACCGTATAGGAAGATCATCCAACATTTCTTCTATAGTTTCTACATATTTTGCTCCGGTTAGGTTGCCGTCAATAAAATAGGGTCCCAGTAATTTATTATTCAACAAACCGCACCATATGTTCGAAGAAAAATGATATTGATGTCTAACTTCATGAATTAAGTGAGGATTTTCTGTGGCATAAAAATGTTTGTTCCTTCGATTGAACATGCCAGAATTTGTGAATCGTTTCGTCTCCCCAAATGATATTGTGCGAAAAATTGTTGTTATTCCGCACCTTCCGTTGAAACCAATTACAGAATTGCAACCTTCTCTCAGGATCATTGCGATATAGTTTTTGCACGGCTTGGTATTTATAGTCATGGTATCCGTGTCTCTTGAGTATTTTATTAACAGCACTTTTTGATAAATTGCATTCACTGGCCATAGTTCTCGATCCTATTCCTGGATTCATTCGAATTTGGGCCAGAACATTGATGTTATTGTCATCGTTTCGTCGTTCATAAGGACCTCTAGGTTTGATGAATGAATTATGTGCAAGTAACGTTGTAGATAAACGTCGAAACATTTTAATATTTGGTGTTGTTCTTTCAGGATATAATTCACCATACCTTTGTTGTGCTTTGAACGAATTTCTATCTAGTTTTATGTACACTTCGTACATATCTCTCTTCTCTCCATTTGTGTATCTTACCATATCGAATAAGTTGAATTGAAATTACTCAGAAAAGTATTTAATGACAAGTTCTTGTGACACGATAATAAACGAAGTGACAAATAATATGACATTTCTTGTTATGTTCTTTTTTATCCACGGCCTACTACTTGAAAATAATACATTCAATAAACCTAGAGTTGTGTGTATGTAAGAAAAAACAAGTCTATCAACGATATCAATGTTCTGACCCAAATTCAATTGAACCCAGAAAAAAAATCGAGAACTGTGGCCAATTTATCAAAAACTGCTGTTAATAAAATAGTCAAGAGACGCGAATACAATGATTTTAAATTTGAATACCAAGCCTTGCAAAAATTATATCGTAATGATCTCAAAATAAAGTTCGATTATGTAATTTGTTTCAACGGAACAGATGACAAATCCAACAATAATGATTCCTCGCGAGAAGATTGAGAATGTATTGGAAGGTATTCAAGGAGACGAAATAAGCAAATGTATAAGAAGTATGGGTTCCAGAACCGCAAAGTGCATTTTACAAAATGGTGGACATTTCGAACACTTACTATTAATGTTCATCATTTTACTTTCGAATAATCATTTGATTTTTCTTTCATTAAATGATAGTTTCGTTTAATTATTATGAATTAGGTTTTTCACCTCTTGAAATTGGTAAATAATTATTACTTGTTTCTTGCTTTGATTCTGTTACGTTCCATTCAGTTGAAGATGAGTAAGTTGATTTTCTTATCGAAATGTATTGCATGTTGTTAATTAAACTAAAGGTACCTAAATGTAATACAGATCCGACACGAAGAAATTTGGATAAGAGTCAAAATCACCTGAAAATCAACTTTGAATGACATTGTATGATATATCGTTGAATTCAGCGTTGAAAGTTATTTCGAAAAGTGTCATAAAATATGCTGGTCCGTATTGAAAAAAATGAGGTTGAGGGTGGCCCAGAGCGTATGAAACGTTGGATACGAATTCTGATTTTGTCAAATTGAGGATAATTTACTATCGAATAAAAAACTCCCGCGACATTTTTTCATAATATTCGAAATAAAGTGGAAAAAAAAGAAAAATCAAAATGACATAATTTACTTTTCTTATGATATCTCAATAACCGGTCCTGATAATCTTGATTTGTTTGAACTGCTTGACAATGCTTCTATGAATGCAACTTTTTCTCCATTTGACCGACCTTCTAACTCTTTTGGTTTAAAAGTTACCAATACAATCCCATTAAAAAAGTGGCCACTCTGTATATATTTATATATATATGTATATATATATATATATGTGTATATATATATATATATATATATAGATAGATGTCCATTAAATTCCTTCCATTTTGTTTTCAACAGTCCCCTCGATATTACTCTCTTTCATATATATATATATATATATATATATATATATATATATATATATATATATATATATATATATATATATATAGTGATTATCAAGGGCAATAAAACATTAATGCCTCTCTTCGAATCATGATATATCAATCTCATCACTTTGCACCGGATATCATTGAAGATGTGAATGATGCTTTATAATTTTTGATAATTCCAATATTATTTCGACCAGTCTAAGGAAGATACTGAGACAAATTATTATTTTTCATGGCGACTCATGCCGACTTGGAAAAACGACTGACAAAATATTCCACTATGAAGATTGTGTGAAAAATGTATATGGTGTATATGTTATACCTTAGTGTGCCTCACAGGTCGAAAACTTTTAATAATTGAAAAATAAGTGGATTCTTTAGCTTGTCAATATGTTATTGATCCATAGGAAGAAGTATACTGACACGTTATCGAGGATCAAATTTATCCTAATATTATTGAATCGAAAGTTCTCTTTCTCACTAGAACGGAAATCAGCGTTGAATCTAAATAATCCTGCACTCACTGGACTAACCAAAACACTCCTCGTTTTTTCAACATTACGTCGGGCGTAATTTAGAATTTTTTTTTCATAAAAAAGGATTTGATTAATATTGTTTGAAGCTTATTTTTGTGGAGGAATACTCATTCTTGATACTTTTTTGGGATTATATCCTTCCAAAAAATAATTTGTTGTACGCAGTAACTTATCGGGCAGAGTAATTTATTTGCCCTTATAGACTTGTATAGATTCCCTGATCCATTTAATTTTGTTTTCAGATTGTGGAAGGTTTCAATCCCAAAAAAGTGGCAAGAAGAATTTAATTAATGTTTTATGCTTCGACATAAATCTCGAAAATTCAATTAATTTCTCATTAAGGTCCCGAATTGAATATGATTTTTCATTTTGGTTGGTTTTAATTTAATAGCGAAATGATGTACCTTTGGATAGAAAACCTTTCCGGCAATTGTACAACTACATCAAAGAAAGTCAATAATTTCAAATATAGGAGAAACGTATTTTTGTCTTGGCGTTGAAATATTCTTTCCATAAATTGACCTCGTAGGCTTTGAAATAATACGACCTATGATAATGTATGGGTAACTCAATCACCAGTGATGTGTATACTTGAAATTACTTGGTATAACTATATGATGTTTTGTTTCATTTTCTCGAATATTGACTGAAATCATATTGAACTAGTCGAACTGTGCTATAATTTCTCGACTTTTCAGAAAAAAATGGGTCTGCAATCACAAAAACTAATTTTAAAATTCTCTGAATGACTTTGTAATCTTCGAAAAATCGACGAGTATTTTATAAAAGCCATTTTTTTGTGCTCGACATAATGATATTTATTTTCGCGTGGCCTGACTACGAACAAAGAGAATCCGACAAAAAGGAAGTAATTTGGGATGTTAAATGATGTCTGAAATACAATGTCGGGGAAAATTCAACATGACAATGCCTCTCAACAAAAAAAAAATAAATAAAAGGGAACGCTCGCATCGGCAGGGATAATCAACGTTATTATTTGAATTTACATCATTCGATGATTCCTTCGCACTTTGTTCTCACTTTACTTAAATATTTTTTCAGTTACGAATATTATTCTTGAAATCATTAATGGCTGAATTTTTGTCGAATATTCATTCTCAAACGGTTGATGGATATATAACTATTCAAAATTTGAACCTTTAGAATTTTTTTTTTGTTTATGCTTCCCAAAACGGCAACTTCAGGAATTAAAAAAAAAACGTAAAATGCTACTTTTACGAACTTGTCCGTAAAGTGTCGTCATGGCATTACTTTACGAACTGTATTTCACTACAATTTGACAATAGACAGTATGAAAATATTAACCCCTCCTTGCACCCCCTCTGAATTATGAGCACCCCCTCAAAATTTTCAAATGAGAAGGGGGATCGTGTAACAACTTGTTTGAAAGGGATTTTCATTCTCTGTTCAGCAATATTAAGTTTTTAAAATTTGGTGCAATCATAACTGAGAAAATTTATTTTGAAAATGTAAATGTTTTATATTTTACGTAGAATGAAGGAAATAATGTCACTTAATGTTTAGGAAGTATTTTTCAATTTATTTTACAATTAAATTAAATGTTCAAAATGAGCACCATTCACTTCTTGACAATAAGCAAGTCGATCTTGGAATTCTCGTACAACATTTTGTAGGACCTCAGGATCTGTTTGATTCTAAATAACCCCATAAGAAATAATCAGGTATTTTCTTATCTGTTTTGCTTAACGTCAGGAAAAAGTCGTTCGAAACACCAAAAAATTATTCACAAAACCCACATTAATAATGTAATGTCAATTTAGTAGACTACTGTTATTTTGATATTTATAAGTTGTTGATACACGTCAGTGTATTGAAAAATATTTGTGTGTGTATTTGATTTAACTATGGCTCATTTATCCGAAAGTCGAAGAATATATATTTTAATTATGATTGGATACGGTAATAAAACAATAACTCAAAAGGAAGTTTGTGAAATGTTTAATAATGAATACCCTGGTCAACACGTCTCACAGTCTACAGTTAGCAAAATCGAAACAAAATTTCGTGAAACTGGACATGTATAAACTATTCAAAAACCAGGTTGAAATGTTAAATTTGATGAGGAAAAAAAGTTAGATGTACTGTTAGCTATTGAGGAAAATCCGCATATGACAAGTATACAACTTGCCGCCGACAATGATGTAAGTAAATCATCGATATTGAGAGCTTTACACAAAGAAAAATACCTTTTAAAGTTCAGTTGGTTCAGGAGTAAATGAGGATGATCCTAATAGAAGGCATCAATTCTGTGAACTGATGATGGACAGAATGGAAGCAGATTTGCAGTTCATAAACAAAATTGTTTTTTCTGATAAAGCTACTTTTCATTTAAATCGAACGGTTAATAGACAAAACTGTAGATATTGGAGCAGAGAAAAATCTTCATTGGATGTGTGAGGCTCACACACAGTATCCTAAAAAAAGTTAACGTTTGGGCTGGTATCATTAACAGCAAAATTATTGGCCCTTATTTTGTTAAGGCACAGTTAATGGTGAGGTTTATCTAGATTTTTTTTTGAACTTCCTACAGCTTACATTAAGAAGACTTTTTCCTGATGTTTATGATCCAAATGCAATAGATAGATCAATTTGGTACCAACAAGATGGAGCTCCACCGCATTACAAACGTATTGTTAGAGAATATTCGAACGAAATATTCCCCAATAGGTGGATTGGAAGACGAGGAACGATTGAATGGTTACCTAGATCCCCTTATTTGACTCCTCTCGATCACTTTTTATGGGGTTATTTAAAATCAAAAGTATATTTCAATAGACCAGACAATATTGCAGATTTAGAAGTTAGGATAACGGAAGAAATTAAGAATTTAATCACTGAGGTCCTACAAAATGTTGTACGAGAATTTCAAGATCGGCTTGCTTATTGTCAAAAAGTGAATTGTGGCCATTTTGAACATTTAATTTAATTGTAAAATAGATTGAAAAATACTTCCTAGACATTATGTGACATTATTTCCTTCATTCTACGTAAAATATCAAAATTTTACATTTTCAAAAGAATTTTCTAAGTTATGATTCCATCAAATTGAAAAAACTCAGTATTGCTAAACAGAGAATAAAAATAACTTTCGAACAAGGTGCCACACGACCACCCTTCTCATATAAATTTTTTGAGGGGGTGCTCATAATTCAGAGGGTGTGCAAGAAGGGGGTAATATTTTCCTACTATAAATTGTCAAATTGACAATAGAAATCGACCTGTTCCAGGTTTTCTTGAACAAATACATAATAACGCTGAAAATGAATTTATTCCATATCTATGCACCCCGCTGTATATCCCCATACTACGTTAGTATAGTTGAATCCTGAAAAAAATGACTGAAAACACAATTAGAGAACAAACGCAAATGTTATTTACTTGTTGACATATTTGACATTTGACACGTCGGTAATAAAAAATCCGATTTGATATTTCACACGGCCTTCTGCCGGTGCTGCCTACAAATATATTTGCGTATTGATAGTAGAAATAAAATCATAGTTCCTTCCTGAAACATTCTTTGGAAAGCTTATACAAAAAAATATTGTACGCAAAAGACTTCCGCGGGCTCATCTCCATATCACATTACGATTCGTCCGCTAAAGCCTAATTTTGCGTACTTGTTACATAAATTACTATTGTATGATACTCTAGCTCAATAACGAAAATTCAATCGCAGTATATCGATTGATTGGAATAGCATATCACTCTCTGATATTTCCATAGCAATAATACATTTTCACTAAAACTTATTTTCTGTGAAATATTCGACTGTTCGCTAAGCATTCTCCCAACTGAATGTCACAGTCCAAAACAAAGATTTCATGAAAACCTGCGACATTGTTTCCCAGAATAATTTTTCTGAGAGGCAACTCAGTGAGGAAGACAAAATTCATCGTGATATTCATAATGCTATAAGTATGGTTTTAATAAATGAATGATCACAATATAATCACAATATTCCTCGAAGCTGGTACTACCTTGCTATGTTGTTTCTGAGAATTTGTTCAGGTTATTGTTATTTGCGTTTATTCTTGAATAATATCTTAAAACTGAATTTGTTTAGGTTTGTATACCAGAAGCACTGACTACGAATGAGCTTGAAACTTGCAAGGTGTATACACTCTCGATTTGAGGGAGGTTTGAGAAATATATTCAGAGTGTATACTTTTCTTATTTATATTCAAAGCTGAGTTAATCTGCGCGCTTTCGGCTGTTTGCCATCATCAGAGCCTTAATCTATGAAAGTAAGGAATATTAAAAACAAAATTGTGTGAATCAATTGAATACGTACTGTCAAATTAGGGGAGAGATTCCCTCTCTCGAGTTAAAAAAGGCTTTGATAACATAAAAGTGGTGTTGTATCCAAAGAAATTATTGATGAAAAAAATATTTTAAAAACAAGCTTTTGGAATAATTATATTTCCATAAAAAAACGCGTGGATCGGGATTTTTTCTATAAATATATGCTACCAAGATTGCTTAACAAGATGTATATGTCACTCGATTTTGTCGGGCAAAAATTAACCCTCCACTACCCCTATCATGAATTTCTTTGGAATAATTCTATTTCCATAAAAAAACGAGTGGATCGTGATTTTTTTTCATAAATATATGCTACCAAGAATGTTCAACAAGATGTATATGTCACCCGATTTTTTCGGGCAAAACTTGACCCTCTACTACCCCTATCACGAATTTCTTTGAAATTATTCTATTTCCATGAAAAAAACGCGTGGATAGGGATTTTTTTTCATAAATATATGCTATCAAGAATGCTTAACAAGATGTATATGTCACTCGATTTTGTCGGGCAAAAATTAACCCTCCACTACCCCTATCATGAATTTCTTTGGAATAATTCTATTTCCATGAAAAAAACGCGTGGATGGGATTTTTTTCCATAAATATATGCTACCAAGAATGCTTACCAAGATGTATATGTCACTCGATTTTGTCGGGCGAAAATTAACCCTTCACTACCCCTATCATGAATTTCTTTGGAATAATTCTATTTCCATGAAAAAACACGTGGATCGGGATTTTTTTTCATAAATATATGCTACCAAGAATGCTTGATAAGATGTATATGTCATTCGATTTTGTCGGGCAAAAATTAATCCTAGCCTACCCCTATCATGAATATCTTCGGAATAATTATATTTCCATAAAAAAACGCGTGGAACAGGATATTTTTCATAAATATATAATATAAATATATTTATGAAAAAAAAGCCCATCCTTATGAAAAAAAATTCCTATCCACGCGTTTTTTTTATGGAAATAGAATAATTTCAAAGAAATTCGTGATAGTGGTGGTAGAGGGTTAACTTTTGCCCGACAAAATCGAGTGATAAAATCTTGTTAAGCATTCTTGGTACATATATTTATAAAAAATCCCGATCCACGCGTTTTTATGAAATAGAATATTCAAAAAATTCATGATAGAGTGAGGTTAATTCCCAAAAAATCGAGTGACATATACATCTTGTTAGTCATTCTTGGTAGCATATATTTATGAAAAATCCCCATCCACGCGTTTATGGAAATGAATTATTCAAAGAAATTCATGATAGAGGTAGTGGAGGGTTAATTGCCCGACAAAATCGAATGACATATACATTTCGTTGAGCATTCTTGGTAGCATATTTATGGAAAAAATTCCATACAGCGTTCTTTCCATGGAAATAGAATAATTTAAAAAATCGTGATAGGGTAGTGAGGTTAATTTTGCCCGACAAAATCGGTGACATATCATCTTGTTGAGCATTCTTGGTAGCATAAATATATGAGAAAAATCCGATCCACGCTTTTTGGAAATAGAATATTACAAAGAAATTCATGATAAGGTAGTGGAGGGTTAATTTTTGCCCGATAAAATCGAGTGACATATATATATCTTGTTGAGCATTCTCAGTAGCATATAGTTATGGACAAAAATTCCCATCCTTATGGAAAAAAATCCCCATCTACGCGTTTTTTTATGGAAATGGAATAATTTCAAAGGAATTCGTGATAGGGGTAGTAGAGGGTTAATTTTTGCCCGACAAAATCGAGTGACATATACATCTGGTTAAGCATTCTGGGGAGCATATATTTATGAAAAAAAATCCCAATCCTTATGAAAAAAAATCCCCAGATACGCGTTTTTTTATGGAAATAGAATAATTTCAAAGAAATTCGTGATAGTGGTGGTAGAGGGTTAACTTTTGCCCGACAAAATCGAGTGCATAAACATCTTGTTAAGCATTCTTGGTAGCATATATTTATAAAAAAAATCCCGATCCACGCGTTTTTTTATGGAAATAGAATTATTCCAAAGAAATTCATGATAGGGGTAGAGGAGGGTTAATTTTTGCCCAACAAAATCGAGTGACATATACATTTCGTTAGTCATTCTTGGTAGCATATATTTATGAAAAAAAAATCCCGATCCACGCTTTTTTTTATGGAAATGGAATAATTTCAAAGGAATTCGTGATAGGGGTAGTAGAGGGTTAATTTTTGCCCGACAAAATCGAGTGACATATACAACTGGTTAAGCATTCTGGGTAGCATATATTTATGAAAAAAAATCCCTATCCTTATGAAAAAAAATCCCCAGATACGCGTTTTTTTATGGAAATAGAATAATTTCAAAGAAATTCGTGATAGTGGTGGTAGGGGGTTAACTTTTGCCCGACAAAATCGAGTGGCATAAACATCCTGTTAAGCATTCTTGGTAGCATATATTTATAAAAAATCCCGATCCACGCGTTTTTTTATGGAAATAGAATTATTCCAAAGAAATTCGTGATAGGGGTAGTAGAGGGTTAATTTTTGCCCGACAAAATCGAGTGACATATACATCTTGTTGAGCATCCTTGGTAGCATATATTTATGAAAAAAAATCCTGATCCACGCTTGTTTTATGGAAATTGAATAATTTCAAAGAAATTCATGATAGGGTTAGTAGAGGGTTAATTTTAGTCTGACAAAATCGGGTGACATATACATTTCGTCAAGGATTCCTCGTAGCATACATTTATTACAAAAAACATTCTCGCATTCTTAACAGAAACGATATAATTTATTTCATGACTGGCCACGAATTCTGACCATCAGTAGACAACCACTGGCGGACGGACCCACATCCACATAAGCACCGCAAATTCGTGGCTGGAACTCGTGGCTGCTTTCACACTGATTTATTTCATGGCCTACAATGATTATTCTAGCACCTAGAGTTCATTGTTCAATCACAAATGTGTATTAACATTAATGTTTTTTGTGCATTAACCAACCAACTTTATTCCCTATTACGATGATTTGAAGGTATATTCTATCAATGAGAGTACATCTTCTGATCACCAGTAAACATCTATTCAATGTTAAAGAGCATTCTCGTAATGCTCTAGAACATTAATAACTGGCTGCATAACAGGTTCCTTAAAATAACTAGGGTGCAAAACAAACTGAGGATTCCTCTTGGAAAATGAATAGGTCTTTCCCAATCAGATAGGGGGGAAGCTAAAACATGAAAAGTTTGTTTTATTTGGTAAGTTTCGATTGATATGCAAGAGATAACAATGTTATTATATTCAGGGAGCACAATTTTAATAATGAAGTAACATGTCAGTTGCCATAGTGGCATTCAAGAGTACTTATTCTTCAGGATACTGGAAAAATTATCAAAATTCCATTTCAAAATTATTTACTGAACTGTCAGAAAATATAGCGAATTTATGAACAAAATCAAACTCCCTTCAGTTGACGCAGACTCATTCTCATTTATTGATTCGAACCGGAAAATGTGATTGATATCAAATAAGAGCACCCAATATACAAAAATATTGTACTGAGTTTCACATAAAAAATTCGGGGGCAACACTTATTTATCTTCAAATAGGAATCGCCAGTTCCCAGTTTCGCATCCCAGCTATGAAATATATGTTCAATCAAGAGAATTTCAGTTTCTAGAATTCTGCAAAAAGGAATTGATTCATATTTCTCATCGAAAGGAAAATCTGTTTATTTCAACTTGAGCAATGATATCTTGGCTTGAATCAAGAATAAAATTTTATTTTATAAAAAAAATGCTATTTTCCTATAAAATATTTCATTTCATATAGTCAATATAGATCTATATCTTTATTCAGGAATACTTTGAGATTTCTCCAGATATTCAAACAAAATTTGTATTTTTGAGTAAGAGTTGATTGATTTTATTTTGTAGAAAAAAAATTATATAAAGGACCAAAACATGATACTTTATATATTATTTCAAAACAGATATCAACTGCCTAATCATATTGAAAAAATTATATTCGATTCCATCAAAGTAAGTGTGGATTTCTTCAATGTTTGTGATATCTTTTCCAATGGCGAAAATAAAAAGCTGATTCGACGACTTCTTGGATTGCAGGTTTATCCGGTCCTTCGCTTCTTGGACGCTTCGCTTGTCTATATAAAAAAATTATAACTTGCGAATCACGTATGGTGAACTTGGTCGTTTGAGATTTTCTATGTATTTCTTCTTCAATAATTTGGGCACGAAAAACAAGTCAATTTGTCTTTTTACAACTGGCATGAAGAGCCTACTACTTTTGCTTTCTAGTTTTTCAAAGGAGAAAAAATACAGAAATATTTGATCACTCTGATCTTATTTGACCACTATAAAATGGACAAGAGGAGCATGATTCGAATAAACGACTTAATGAGGCTCCACTATAGTAGAGTTGTACTCAACCTCTCCCATTTATGGCACAGAAATACAGAAAAATTAATTTTTTCAGAAGTTACAGTCATTCATTGAAGAGTGAAAACAGCAGAACCTCATGAAATGTGTGAATTTATAAGGTTTTTCCTATTGAATCATATGTCTGTGCAAGCATCATCAGCATTTCAAGTTTGTCAAAAGTTACATCGAAATATACATAAATACAAATCAGCACTGCTACAAAATAGGGGTAAACATTGAATATAAAAAATTTAACGAACAGATAGAACGCTACTGGTGTAGATGAAATTGAATTAAAATGAAATTCTAAATTGCTGCAATTACCTGCCACTTGTTCCTTGGGATGAATTCATTAACAGACTTATCGGAAACATGTTGGAAACCCCACATCAAAATATCGAAATTCTTTCACGAAATACGAGAAAGAGGCAGATCGACCCATACATTTTCAGTATGTAGTACGTTTACCTACTTGAAAGTTGAAATTGTAGAATTGTCATTGCTTTCGACCATTTCACAACCTCACGTGTGGCGTGATTGGGTTATTAAGAAATTCCGATTCAATAAATAGTAATGAAGCTATAAAAATTATATCTTACCAGCAGATACAAATATCTCACATGTGACACTTAACACTCAAAACTTCTACTTCTATAACCTATATAAATTCCCGTGAAACGATGATTACCGATGTATTCGCGACTTCGAGTACCTAAGTCAGTGTTGTATATTAAATTGGATGGAAATTCTTGATTGGTTCAAGCGTCGTTTGGAGTGGTGGAGTTGAATCTCAGCATTCACACAAGGCACTCGGACATTGACAACAAGACCAAGTACATTGGGTTGAGAATAATTGATCGATGAATTGAGTACTAATATCAATGAATGGATGTATTGGCTAATATTTCCAAGCATTGATAAAATGATGTCACCCCCTCAGGGACGGAATTTCCCAATAAGGTTAAACACGATTTATTTATTTGTAACCGAGAGCCAAAACATCGATTTTCATTACCCTAACTTGAAAACAAACGGAACCCCCGGAACGAACCATCACTCCCCATTTCACCTCTTTAATTTCCAAGCATTGATAAAATGATGTCACCCCCTTTGGGAGGGAATTTCCCAATAAGGTTAAACATGATTTATTCATTTGTAACCGAGAGCCAAAACATCGATTTTCATTCCCAATTGAAAACAAACGGAACCCCCGGAACGAACTATCACTCCCCATTTCACCTCTTTAGGGGTTGAATTTCTGAAAATATTGATACACGTATCTATTTATTTATAATAGAGACCTCAAATACCAATTTTTATGATCCTAATTAAAAAACGAATTCCCATACAAACTTTTACCCCCATCTCCCCCCTTTGTGGGTTGAATTTCTAATAATATTTGTAACACATACCTCAAATACCATTTTTTATAGGAATGGAATATGGAAAAAACCTTAGTGGTTACTACATCCATCACAGGCTGTCAAAATTTCAGCTCTGTAGCTCCAGCGGTATCGTCTGGGCGTTGATAGTATGTAGGTTAGTCAGTCAGGACATGTAAATATATATATATATAAATATATATATATTTATATATATATATATATTTATTTATATATATATATATATATATATATATATATATATATATATATATATATATATATATATATATATTATATATATATATATATATATATATATATATATGGAAAAGGAAATTGTGGCATATTGGACAAATTATTAAATTAAAGAAAAAACCATCCTCAAGTGGGAGTCGAACCCACGACCTTCTCATCTCTTGTCAGACGCTCTACCAACTGAGCTATTCGCGGAGATAGGAATCGACACACACCCGTGAATAATTTCTTCCCATAATTTAATGTTAGTGTTAGAATGAATAGAAGATCGAAAGTACTTATCAATGGCCGTCAGGACCCGTTACCTATCACTCTAACATTATCGTCAACTTGTTTTTTGTTTTTTTTCTTTAATTCAATAATTTGTCCAATATGCCACAATTTCCTTTTTCATGTATTTCTCTCGGACACAATTTTTCACTTTCGTATTATATATATATATATATATATACATATATATATACATATATATATATATATATATATATATATATATATATATATATATGAACACCCTTGCAAGCTTTTATTTAACTTAACAATGTTCGTATGTTGACCGTTTCAAATCTTGCAAGTGAACTTTCACCCACTTCTAGATGTCCGATTAACGTGAAATTTGGCAGGTGTTCATAATTCCGGTGACAATGCATTATAAAATTTTTGTTAGAGAAAAAAATTGGCGGCTTCAAGAGGCGGACCAGATTTGTGTGTATTGGCATTATGGAATTTTTGCTAGAGGAAAAACAAAATGGCGGCTCCAAAATGGCCAACGAATTTAGCCCGATTACAATGGAAATTGGTGTGTGGGATCTTTTGGGAGCGAAGATCATAATTTTTTTGTCAAAATTCACAAAATCAAAATGGCGGTTTCAATGCTATTCATTTATGGTCCAAGCTATTCAAAATTGGTATGTGGGGGTTTTTGGGGTCGAAGATTGTGATTTCAGTCAAAATTCATAAATTCAAGATGGCGGCTCTAAGATGGCAGACGAGTATTGTTATTATGGTCTGATTCTATTCGAAATTGGTAGGTGGGGGTTTTCGGGGTCGGACTTTAAGAATCTATTGCCAAAATTTTGTAATTATGGAGTGTTTTTACTCAAAATTGGTGTCGGGGTTTTTAAGGTCGGAGATTATGAATTTAGTCGAGGATTATTGATCTTTTATCAAAATTCATGAATTGAAGATGTCAGCTCCAAGATGGCGAACAAGTTGATCTTCAGATGGTCTCTTCATTGAAGCACTGGATAGCTCAAAACTCACAGAAAAAGGCCTCACAATAACGATGCTTCAACAAAAATTGATTGATTAAGGTAGTACCTCCACGAGACAGTTGAATTAAGAAATTATTTAAATTTGGCATACGTATTGTTTAACATGTGAACAACACCTCTATAAAATTTTAACAAGTTTGACCATTCCGAACCCGAGATATATATAATTGAAGTTGACTCAATTAACACGTAACATATGGACCATGCATAGGCAAACATCACATTATTAATTCTACCGTTAGTACTGAAATTAAGAAGTTTATGAAAAACGAGGAGGAGCTAGAGCAAGATATCACAGATATTGTGAAAAAAAATCAAAGTGATTGACCATCTAGTTTGACAGTTATAATCAAAACTACTCCCGTTATTCAAAATAGTCCACGGGGAAGCGCACATTATTGATTCTACCGTTAGTACTAAAATTAAGAAGTTTATGAAAAACGAGGAGGAGCTACAGCAGGATATCACAGATATTGTGAATAAAAATCAAAGTGATTGACCATCTAGTTTGACAGATATAATCAAAACTACTCTCGTTATTCAAAATAGTCCACGGGGAAGCGCACAGCCTAAAGGGGGGGTCGTAGAGAAATGCGAATTGTGCCAGGGGATTTTTTAAAGAAGGACGGGGGACCATTTGTGAGTCTGAACGCGAAAAAAAACTCCTTCTCCTAGTTGACCCCATCGATTTTAACGATACCCCCCCTTACCCCCAAAAAAAAAGTTCAAAAAGAGTACTACAAAAAAGTCCATTGAAGTTTTATCGAAAAACGATAATTTTTTCCCATGACGTATGATTTCTAGTGAGGGGGAGAGGGGGGGCGGGTCTGAAAATATTTTTTTTGCTGCGCTGTTCGGGGACATCAATTTTTTGAGTCGCCGACTTTCTATAACGAAGAAATTTGGGGGGACAAATGCCCCCCCTCAAAAAAATTTTTTTTTCGCGTTTGAAATCGAAAAGTTGTTTGAAATTTTTTGATTTCGTCGAAAATAATTTCCTAATTCAACTGTCTCGTGGCGGAACTACCTTAAGGCGTACCAACTAAAAAGCACAAAATAAAATAATTTTGCAAAATTGTTTCGAAAAACGACTCCTCCTACACGATAATATTGATAAATTCAGCTCCTTGAAAACATGCATCTGGTGAGAAGACGGGAAAAGTGAATCCCTTTGAGTTATTGTGTGATAGAGAGATGTAGGGCACATGCAGGTTTAGTTACCCAAGAAATACACATTACTGCAAGTATTGCCGTGGTTGCCTTACAGTGGTGGAGGTTCATCTGGACGGCCCTTATCGTTTGTTTAGCACCCTGGATAGTCCTCTTCCGATCCCGTAGAACGCTCGGAATCACATCCTCCCCAGTGTTCTGAAGGAAACCGAGAAAGTCAAGAGTTGTCCTCATTCCCTCTCTGCATTACGGATCAGTGGTCATTTGTTCCCACGAGCGAGTGAGGGGCTCTGTGGAATCCCCTGCATAGGACTAAGGCGGATAACTTCGAGATTTTGCCCTGTTTCTCGGATGCTCCTTTACGGCACCGTGTCTTTGGTCTCCTTCACGGCACCGGTGCCATACATCCGTCGGCACGGCGCTCACAGCTTGGTTTTAGATCTGTTTGCCAGAGCCTCGTTAGTCAAGTCGTGGCCGCCCTTCAGACTATGCGAATGTCCGCAAACTGGCCCATTCGCCGCATGGTCGCGGCCCGTTCACCCCAAAATTGTTTCGAAAAACGACTCGTCCGACACCATTCTGCTCCTTGAAAACATGCATCTAGTGAGAAGACGGGAAAAACAAATCCCTTCGAGTTGTGATGTGATAGTTAGATAATAAGCAGTTATAGAGATAAGTGCCATGTGAAGTGGAATGAATAGAAAAATCGAATTTAAACGGTTTTCTTCACATAAAAGATACAATATAAAATTGAACCAGAGAAAGGTAGATCTCAGGTGAAAAACAACTACTTTCCTGGCAAATACCACGCAGAACGTTGAATGATATTCACCTGAAAATCCATGCATACTTCCATATAATATCAATGGACATTGAATGCAAATGTTTCTTTCTGATAAGCTCGATTATGTTTAATTTATGTCGTGTTCACCTAACAATCCGCATACCGGTTTCAGGCTTCTTGGCCCTCATCAGTACGGAGTAGTCAACCAGCCAAAGGTTCAAAGAACTCTGGCTGAAGTGAGACACAACGTAAACAAACCATCATCGATCTTGTAACACCTATAGGTACGCCGGAAAAGATAAACTTTAACTGGCAGAAGAAACACTCCGAAAATCTCCCACCTCGATAGTTTTCTAAATAAAAAGATTCCTTCTCAGTAGGAGTGGCAAGCCCGTCTAGCATATAGTGAGAGATAAGTGCCATGTGAAGTGGAATGAATAGAAAAATCGAATTTAAACGGTTTTCTTCACATAAAGGATTCAATATAAAATTGAACCAGAGAAAGGTAGATCTCAGGTGAAAACAACTACTTTCCTGGCAAATACCACGCAGAACGTTGAATGATATTCACCTGAAAATCCATGCATACTTCCATATAATATCAATGGACATTGAATGCAAATGTTTCTTTCTGATAAGCTCGATTATGTTCAATTTATGTCGTGTTCACCTAACAATCCGCATACCGGTTTCAGGCTTCTTGGCCCTCATCAGTACAGAGTAGTCAACCAGCCAAAGGTACAAAGAACTCTGGCTGAAGTGAGACACAACGTAAACAAACCATCATCGATCTTGTAACACCTATAGGTACGCCGGAAAAGATAAACTTTAACTGGCGGTACCTAGTGACAGAAAGAAACACTCCGAAAATCTCCCACCTCGATAGGTTTCTAAATAAAAGATTCCTTCTCAGTAGGAGTGGCAAGCCCGTCTAGCATATAGTGAGAGATAAGTGCCATGTGAAGTGGAATGAATAGAAAAATCGAATTTAAACGGTTTTCTTCACATAAAGGATTCAATATAAAATTGAACCAGAGAAAGGTAGATCTCAGGTGAAAAACAACTACTTTCCTGGCAAATACCACGCAGAACGTTGAATGATATTCACCTGAAAATCCATGCATATATTGAATCCTTTATGTGAAGAAAACCGTTTAAATTCGATTTTTCTATAAGCAGTTATGTCTGAATAAAATGCAATACTGCTTCATAGTGCTGGGTTTTACAAAAACATCTTTGATGTGAATAAACTTTTCGCATTCTGAACTAATAATTGTATACTGTCTCTCCATCAGTTTATGAGTAATTCTTTTCGAATGTTCGGAAATTGTAATCGGGATAAACCTGGTCATGCAGTGTTCGACAAGTTACGTGTATAACAATGTTTGGCTTGCGCTTAATGAGTCTGGCAATCAAAACTGATCGAGGTTAGATAAAAGGTGTGGTTTCGGGGGAATCCAACAGCTTTGGATTCGCCCCGTTCCTAAATTTTGCGGGTATTCTAAAATGGGGCAAATCTGAGCTTTATGAATATTATTAGGTAAAATCATTCTTAGCTCGAAAAGGAGAACCCAGTTTTTATGAAGCTGATTTCGTGATAGTTCCGACGTGATCGTTTCATGAAAGTGTTGCTGATATTCGGACGATTGCGCGCTGATTCTATCTCTGCACGTTACATTGGTTGCATTGAACTACCATTTTGGAATTATCTCCGTTTATACTTCCCATATGCCTGTTTCGTGCAGTTCACGTTTCCTTGGATGTAATATCCAGATGTGACACTCGTGCAATTGCAGTATTAGTTTGCCTGACCACCGATTGCTATCACTTTATGAGATGACAGACAGAGCTGTCTTGGAATTGGAAACACCCCGTACACTAGATCGTCCGAACGAAAAATGGAGAGCTGGACGAAAATTCAGGTTAGAGTATGTACGCTACTGAGATTGTCTGGCACATTCAAATAATATGAAATAATCCTGAACTGATTAATTGATAAATCACGGCAGTAATACTCTCAAACTAGGAAAACGAAAAACAACGCCACAGCGAAATAATAATAAACGGAAAAATTCGGTTCTCTTGGGATAAGTATTTCTCGGTTATAATTGAACGGCAAAACAGAACCAACATTATTGCCTAAATAAACCTCCTAGTTGAGACGGGAGATAAAATGTTGGGTTGGCTCAGAAAGTGTTTTTTCCACAGGCCCAATGGGGATTAGTAAAAAATGCAGTTCATCAATCCACCTTCAATTAGGTCACTAGATCACTTAAAACAATAATACCGTTGAAAAAAAAAAAGATTTTTGCCATCAATTTTTCGGTAAGAACGACTTTGAAAATCGTTAAATTCTCCGTCCGCTCGGAGTGGCATTTTGGTAGCGTGACGTCAGGAAACTGTTGGGACTCGGACCGGCCTCATGCATCGTGTGGAAATGACAGTCGAGGAAGAATATGGCATTCAAAACGTTTCCTGTTTGGATTGTGCACCTGCGAAAGGTAAAAATATGAGAAGAATCGATAGTAATGGGAATAATATTATTAAAATCAAGAGAATCAGGATATTCAAGGAAGTACAGAAACATCTGGTTCTTGTTTTATTTCAAACAAGTCTACCCAACTTTTTGAACAGTGGTAAAAACAAACATAGTGTTTCACGGTCGCTTTTGCTACTTCTTTTATAACTTAAAGTCTACCAACCTTTCCCAGGGGCAAAAAAACACGAATTTCCTCAGGGTCGTTTTTATTCTGAAAATATGAGTTTATTTACAAATATTTAGTTACTGACCAGACCAGGGCGAATAATATTTATTGATATCAAATGCCCCATTTTACAATTCTAACGGTATAAAAAATGTCAAGAAATATTCGGGGGTGTAAGAAAGTCAATCTGAACTAACTGAAACGGTAGACTACAAGAGCAACATCCTGAAGGGGAAGTTCCGGCAGGTATTTTCGAATTTACCAGGCCTAAGTAACGGAGCTCTGAAAAATGCTCCTTTATAATGAAAGATTTAGTACATTGTGTCAAAATATTTTTTGTGAAATTATTTATAAGCTTTCAGATAGAATTTCTGATGAATCATTACCGGTTTTCCGTGTTCTTGAAAAATCCCAATGCAAATAGTGTTAAAAAATATGTAATTTTCTATACGAATACACCATTCGAGACTGGAAATACGTTACAAGCTAGAGACAAAATTATCGATTATCACCAAATATTCTGTGCAAATACTAGTGAATGTACTTCAGTTATAGAAAAACACATTTGTGGAAAATCTAATTCATATCTTAATCATCTCCAGGAGAAAGCTCAATTCGTAGGGGGATATTTCCATGAATCATCAATCAATACCTTTCATAATAAAAATTGACATTGTTCTAAGTCTGTTCATTCTTTCTTCCTGGCATCAGGGTAGTATACAAATAACTCATCAAAAATTAATATACAGATTCATTTATGCCAATTGAT
>JAFIRS010007784.1:0-21969 GCA_018342105.1 Gonioctena quinquepunctata | reverse complement strand
GATATTCAACGCACTCATCAATACTCGCAGTTCACTCTTAGCTCTCTCAGGACAAACGCCCTCCTCGCTTGGAGAGTACAAGGATTCATGAAGGTCATGACTACACAGAATATGTATGCCTACACAACTTTAGTCAAGGTCAAACAAACATCGAGATCAAATCTTAAGGTTGCCGAAACAATCCCAACATCAAAACTCAAGGTCAAATCTCAAAGTCAAAACTTAATGTTATGAATCTCAAGGTCAAACTCAAGGTCAAAACTGAAGTCGAATCTCAAAGTCGACGAAACCCCATGTCAAAACTCAATGACAAATCTCAAAGTCAAATCTCAAGGTCAAACACACACACATTGCACACCTGCAACCATTCAAGGTCACACGTGACGTCATAGTGGTGGGGGGAGAGCCAGAACCGGCTTAAATCTCCTACTCACTTTGAAATCATATATACTGGTATTATTACTACAAATAATAGAAATAAGAACTAATAATGCAAGAAGGTTGAATTCGTGATGTGACATCAGTATACCTTTCGTTGTCATGGAAATGAGAAAAACATTCATTTGCAATTTGTTACCAAAGATCAATATTTGTTGTCACCAGAGCTCAAAAATGAATTATTCTAATATCGATTTTTTGAATAGTGAGGCAGAATCGCGGTTATACCGCGAAAATCCAGTGATATATATATATAAAAAAGAATATGAAAAGTTCATCAAATGGATGGAGGAGCACATATAAATGAACGAATTGTGAGTAATATTTTGACGTTACAAGGTACTCCTGTCAGATCAATAATCAAAAATTTGTCATTTAGACTTCACGTTTCTCGATTTGTTGATGTTGTCATGGTTACCTTTAAAAAACGCGCGTTTTTTAAAGTTCGATTTGAACACGCTGAGGCGTGCTTTAAATGGGTAAAAAGGGGCACCAATAAAAAAAATGATATTTTTTTCGGGAATACCCTCTTAATGGATACAGAACTCATATAGATCTGAATATATTTTTTTTTACTGGCAATATCGCCACGGAATGTAAAGATGTCACCACTCTCTTCTTTATACGTCACTTGACGTTATTGAGTGTCCAATTTGATTCAATTTTTTTAATTATTTGGCATATATGTTTCTTGCTATGCTACTGATCCATCACATGCATACATGTACAGTCATTGAAAATCCGAAAAATAATCATTCCGGATATGGAAGAATTCACGTTCGAAATGGTGAGGATGAAGAAAAATATAATTGGGTGGCTCTATATCGACTGAAAAAAATTAAATGATCGATGTAGACGCTTGTTTGGTACGTCTATGATTCTGTGTCGCTCCTCGAAAACACGGTAAAAGACAATGTGTTGATGAAATCAATATTTCATTAACATAACTTCTGATACTTTCCTATAAATTTATTCATACCGGGTTACACAGGATATCGGGTCACCCCTGTAACTTCTGCATTCGTGAACGGATTTTTCTGAAATTTGATACAGTTATATAAGCAACCATATCGGATTTGATCACATTACAATTCAATATGGCGGATTTCCGGTTTTTTCTGGAAATGCCAGTACCTTTGTTCTTTCAAATGGAACACCCTGTATATTTTCACATATTCAAGTTCAACAGGTCAAAACAAGTCCAAACCTTATGTCAAATGTAATTTTTTTTTAAACAATTGAAATTAAAATTGTTTTTACAAGCTTTATATTAGCTTCACTTGTATGTTTGTTTGTTTGTTTGTTTGTAACCGACTCCTTTGGGCGCGATTTTGACCCACTTCCAGACGTCCGAATGATTTGAAATTTGGCAGGTGTACCTAATTCCGGTGACAATGCATTAAGAAATTTTTGTGTGAAGAAAAAACAAAATGGTGGCTCCAATATGGCGTAAGAGTTTTGTGATTATGGTCCGATTCGCTTCAAATTTGGTATCTGAGGGTTTTCGTATTCGGAGATTATGATTCTTTCGTAAAAATTGGAAAATTCGAGATGGCGGTTCCAAAACGGAACCGAGTTTTGTGATTATGGTCTGATTCTATTCAAAATTTGGTATGTGAGGGTTTTTGTTCGAATATTATGATTTTTTCTGTAAAAATTGGAGAATTCAAGATGGCGGTTTCACAATGGCGGCCGAGTTTTGTGATTATGGTCTTATTCTATTCAAAATTGGTATGTGTGGGGTTTTTGGGGTCGAATATTAGGATTCTTTTGTGAAAATTGGAAAATTCAAGATGGCGGCTTTTAATGGCGGCCGAGTTTTGTGATTATGGTCTGATTCTATTCAAATTGGTATATGGGTTTTTGGGGTCGAATATTATGATTCTTTTGTAAAAATTGAAAAATTCAAGATGGCGGCTTTAAAATGGCGGCCGATATTTCTGAATATGGTCTGATCCTATTCAAAATTGGTATGTGGGGGTTTTTGGGGTCGGAGATTATGATTACCTAATTTGATAAGATTATTCCATTTTTTAATTTGCAAAAAAATTATAAAAATAATACTTTAAAAAAAACTTAAAAAACACGCTTTTATGAATAAACCACACTAAAAAGTAGGAAATAAATAATAGTTTAAAAAAACTAAAAAACACGCTTTTATAGAAAACCAGACTAAAAAAATGGAAAATAAGAAAAAAAAATATTTCATTTAAAAAAATTACATTACACACCGAGGCGATACCATGCACCCCACGCTTTTTTTCAAATAAAATACATTTTTTTATTATTTTCCATTTTTTTTGTCTGGTTTTCTATAAAAGCGTGTTTTTTAGTTTTTTTAAACTATTATTTATTTTATTTCACCTCGTGGATAAATGAGATTTGGACGAAGCAATTCACAATGAGTCGCAAATAACAGAAAAACTTAATTTCTTCTGAAAAATTATTTTTTGTGTCACTTACTGGTCACTTACTGGTTAATCAATCACATTTTGATGAAAAATTCATTTTTTTCAAATGGAACCCCTATGGGTCACCTACCTGTCTCTCTAGAACATACATTAAGGAAAAAAATTACATATCAATCTTGTATTTCGGTGCAGTAACAAATTGTATGAATTCAAAAATCTACAACTAGTTCATGAGTTTCCTTGCAGTTCGAATAATTTTTCAACAAACTGTGGAAAACGACATTTCTGAATCTTGTCAACTAATTGTGTAAGTTATACTTATAAGCACGATAATGGTGTTTTTTTTAAATTCTCCTAGCGTTTTCTCGACTTAATATGCAGTGGTATTCCAATTTCCGCGTTGAAGCGGTTGGATCAAAATCAACATGAGCAAAACGTTCATTTCTGCCTCCCCACTTACGATCATCTTCTCCATTGTTGGGTTCTTTTCTGTGTGGGTATCGTTCAGCGTATTACTGACAAGCGGCGATACTGTTTTGAAGACATTATTCGTGAATTAATACCATATCAACATGTTCACTTCTTGTGAACCTATAATTTTGATTTTACATTTCTACTAAACTAATTTTCGGAAGTTAACTAATTTTCGAGAGTTGGGATGAAAGATGACAGCGAAACACAATCAGTTGATAAGATTCAGAAATGTTGTTTTCCACAACTCACTAAGTTGAAAGATTATCCGAACTGCAAGGAAACTAATCAACTTGTTGTAGATTTTTGAATGTATACAATTTGTTACTGCACCGAAATACAAAAAAGATATGTAATTTTTTTTAATGAATATTCTAGAGAGACAGGTAGGTGGCCCATAGGGGTTTCGTTTGAAAAAAAATAATTTTTGATCAAAATGTAATGTGACTGAATTGATTCATCAATAAATGACAGAAAATAATTTTTCAGAAAAAACTATGTTTCTCTGTTATGTGCGACTCTTTGTAAATAGCCTTGACCAAATCTCCTTTATTCACGAGGTTAAATAAAAAAACAATTTTCAAAAAAATTACATTTGACATAAGGTTTGGACTTGTTTTGACCTGTTGAAATTGAATATGTAAAAAAATACAGGGTGTTCCATTTGTAAAAAACAATGTTACTGGCACTTCCAGGAAAACCGGAAGTCCGCCATATTGGATTGTAATGTCCGAAATGGTTGCTTATATAACTGTACCAAATTCCAGAAAAATCCGTTCACGAATGCAGAAGTTACAGGGGTGGCCCGATATCCTGTGTCACCCGGTATAGTGGAACAAACCAACCATCAAGTATTTCAACATCATATAACTTTATCAATTGGAACTCATCGTCAATATTTTTCCACGCATTGAACCACAATGTTTTTTTTTTTTCAGTAAAGAGCTTCACTTGTGAAATCCCATTTGGAGAAGCTGCATGCAACGCCATCTGTCGTCTACAAGGGAAAAAAAAAGGGCATTGCAATCATCGACGGGGATGTGTTTGTAGAATAATATAGTTATTTTGTACATATTTATTTGAATATTTTTTATTTTGTTATATTGTGATATAAAAGTTTGATAATTTTATTTCAATTTTAATTTTGTTGAGGACATTTTCATAAAAAAATCATTGAAAAAATCCCAGTGAAATATCTCAAAGGTGAATTATTCTCAAATGAAATGTAAATTGCTGTGTTCGTTTTATATAAATATTTGTAATAATTTCCACCCATATCATATTCTGTTATACATTGCGATCAATTTTCATTCTCGAAATTACTTTGCTGATTCATTCTTATATGATGATAAATGTGTGTTTTTATGGATCCGTCAAAAATAAAGCTTATCCGTTTCTAAATGGCGAAAGAACGGTAAGACAATGGTCAGTTCCGTAGGTTCACTTTTATTCAAAACGATTCTCGTCGCCAGTTGTTATATATGCACATTCAATATAAAATTACGCACGGATAGATGTAAACAAATATGTTTATTTGTGATTCTTCTTGTGTTATCAAGCCATTCAGACAAGAATGCTCTACTTCAAATTAAAAAAAAAAATCACAAAATATACAAATTTTATGACAATGCTTACCATATTCGATAAAACAAGGACTGTTGTTTCATCCAGAGATCTGTTGAGTTGAAGTCTTCAGTTTATTATTTAAATTTTTTTCTCCTGCATTCGTCCACATATGCACCATGAATAATGTTTATTTGCTATAAATACAAATTTCCAATAATTCCACTCACATTGTTAAAAACTGCCGCCGTGAATGTGTATAAAAAAAAATTAAATTATGATAACATTACTAACAGAGAGAAATATACTGAGCATAATGATTCTGAAAAGTTTAAGTTGCCAAATGTTTTCCAAAGTATTCCAATTTACGGAATTATATATAATCAGGTTCCGAAAATTATTATCAAAACCACTGTATCGCCATCAACATCATTAGTTATTGTTGAAGGAGTAGGCACAGATATAAGGGAGTTCCTAGGCATCGATAGAATTTACCGAAATTTAAGTATGTTACACCTAGAGTATATTAGATTCACTACTGCATTTCAAGCGACCACGATAGCGATTCCATTAGTTGATATACAGTATAATATAAGTGTTGAAAAGGGAAACATTCTCAATTGAATACTGATAGAAAGATTTTTCTGTGAATTGAAAAATCCACGAATAAAATTTTAATCGTGTATTTTTCAATTCACAGAAAAATCTTCCTATCAATATTCAATCGAGAATGTTTCCCTTTTCAACATGAATACGCCACAAGAGGTTATCTTGACGATGGAAGATAGTGACTAAAGTTTATCTTTCAGTCGCAGATGATTCCACATCTGATTTTATGAACATCCTGTTTATATTTTCAACAAATCAATAATATAAGTGATTTCAATATAATAACGTGTAATGCGATTATTGATATCATAATGCAAAATTGATATCTATGGAGAAATGTCTTCATGCCACCATTGTGATGTTTTATATTATTAGAGAATAAGCATTTTTAGTATAATGATGAATTTATGTACACTGAGTTGAATAACCCCAAGAAATCGACCTGACTATTGATTATTGTAACGTCTGAGCAATATGAACATTCATGATTATACATCAAAACCGAACGCATGTGTTTTATTCAGATGAACTAATATAAGTAATACCAAGTTTATCACATGGCGATCCTGCCTTAGAACAAAATGGTAATGGAACTTTCATCGAACAGAATTATTAACACAAAAATGGGATTACGAAATCGAAATCCAAATTATTATCAATCAAGCTGGAAAAACAATTGCAGAGAAGACAAATCAATATTGAATACGTTGGTCATTGGATATTGGAAAAGAAGATGCGGATTGGAACCATCCTGTAGGCCTTGCACAGCTTTCACTACTGACCGAGGACAATATCAAATGACAAGACTTCCCCAAGGAATGGAGGTTTCACCAAATTCTTTTTCTCGCGCCATGACAGTCGGTATGTCAGGTTTAACTTACGAAAGTTGTTTTGTTTATTTGGACGATTTGATTATTTTTGGAAATAATTTATGGAACCATGACAAAAATCTATTGAAAATATTTCACAGATTACGGGAAGTGAACCTCAAATTAAATCCGAAAAAATGTAAATTAAAAAAAAAATCTTTACCTTGGACATAATATTCCTCATGAAGGAGTTTCTCCGGATCCATCTAAAATAGAAGCTATCGAAAAGTATCCTGTTCCAAAAGATTGTAGCGATACGAAAAGATTCGTAGCTTTTGCAAATTATTATAGGAGATTCATTAGAAATTTTGAAGGTATTGCGGCTCCTTTGAATCATTCAACAAGAAAAAGTGTAACATTTAATTGGACGGACGAATGTCAAAAAGCTTATGAATCATTCAAATTATCACTGAAAAGCCCTCCCATCTGCAATATCCAGATTTCTCTCCGGATAATATGTGATGCCTCTGGATGTGCAATAGGGGCTGTCATTTCTAATGGAGATGACAAACCCATTGCATATGCGAGCAGATCGCTTAATAAGGCAGAAAGAAATTATCCCCCCATACATCGATACATTTTTTCTGTGGTTTGGGCCGTAAAACATTTCAGACCTTATTTGTTTCCGAGAAAATTTGTAATTTTCACAGACTGCAGGCTATTATTATATCTGTTCGGTATGATGGACCCATCAAGTAGACTCACAAAATTCAGACTTGTCCTCGAAGTATACGATTTTGATATGGAATATATCAGAGAAAGAGACAACGTGGTAGCGGACGCGTTATCTAGAGTTGAAATCTCTTCTAATGAATTGAAAAATATGCAAAGTAATGTAGTAAATACAATGTACGTCATGACGAGAGCTCGAGCAGATAAATCAGTTCACACGAATAATCTCTCGAGAAGTATTATTAATTCTGAAGAAAGCCCTGGAGTTATAGAATTACTGAAACGAACCAGAGACTTGTATCAACTATAACCCGTTTCAAATATCGAATTCGAAAAAATTGCTAGGACTGAAAAGTACTTCGTTGTTGGAAAATTAATATGTAATTTTGATTCGCGAATCATTTACTTGTGTCAGGATACTCGATCGACGATTGAGAGATCTTAACATAATTTGTAAAGAATATCATATTTCGAAAATTAGAATTTTGAAAAATTAAGAGTGCGCACAAATTCCAAAGAAGTATTGAAATACCGCAAAAAAGTACAAAATTCAGGAGTATCGATGATAAAGGATGTAAACCATATAACTAATCTTGAGACAAAACAACTTATTCTTAATGACTATCATATACTACTGATTGGAGGACATGCAGGGATAAACCGAATGTACAATAACATGAAGAAAAACAACTTCTAGTTGGGGTTACGAAAAAATGTAGAAGACTTCGTTAAAAGGTGTGACGATTGCCAACGTTACAAACACTCCAAACATAACACGAAACCGATGACAATAAAAACAACTTCTTCCGGATTTCAAAAAAATATTTTTAGATCTTGTTGTTACCGGAAGATTTTAACAATAACCGTTATATCCTCACTTTACAGTGTGAATTAACGAAGTTTGTAGAAGCTTACCCGATTCCTAATGAAGAGGCAATAACTGTTTCCAAATGTTTCGTTGATAATTTCATTTTGAGATATGTTATTCTAAAAGACTCTGTTACAGATAAGGGTTCTGAGTTTCTGAATTCCACTATATCTGAGACTTGTAAACTCTTGAACATCAAACAATTGAATTCAACAGCTCATCATCACGAAACTATAGGTTCGCTTGAAAATACGCATAAGAGTTTGGGAAATTATTTGAGAATTCAGGTTTCAAACCACCCAAATTCATGAAGTTCATGGGTCCATTATTGGTGTTTTGCGTTCAATAATACAGTACACACTAAAAACTAAATATACACCATGTGAACTTATTTTCGGAAAACCTGTACGATTACCGTCAAACTTAACCGATGCAATCGATCCTCTATACAATTTCGAAAACTATCCATTGGAATTGAAATATAGATTGCAAACAGCATGTAGTGATGCTAAATACAATCTGGTGGAATCAAAAGTTGAAAGAAAAAATAGATTTGACATGAAATCGGAATCATTTACTCATCAAGTAGGAGATAGAGAGATGTTGAAATGTAATGATGTAAGTAAGTTAGAAGCTCTTTTCAAAGGTCCTTCTACTATTGTAGAAAATAAGTCACCAAATGTTAAATTCGATTCAGGAAATAATCATTTAGTTGAAGTACATAAGAATCAGATAAAGAAATATTATGTTTGGTTTTAGAAAAAAAAAGCAGCTCATATCTTTTTCAACTCTCCCGTGGGAGATGTGATGTATATTATTAGAGAATAAGCATTTTTAGCATAATGATGAATTGATGTACACTGAGTTGAATAACTCCAACAAATCGACCTGAGTATCAATTATTGTAACGTGTAAGCAATATGAACATTCATGATTACATCAAAACCGAACGCATGTGTTTTATTCACATGAACCACCCCCATTCAGGGGTAGTCTGTACTTGTGATTTTTTCAATAACTTTGCTGAACGAGGGTTTCCAGCTGAGATATTCCCTTGAAACCCTGGAATGTAGATTGCTTTTTCGAAAAACGTTTTTGACCGAGGGTTTCTGGTGAACATATTTCATTGAAACGGTCAAAAATTGTTGAACAAAACATATTTTCCGTGACACCCTGAAAAAATCGAATCAGTCCCCTCTTGCGATTTTTGGAAGAACTTTGCTGACCGGGGGTATACAATGAAAATATTTATTCATAACGGTGAAATACAATTAAACAAAACATATAAGTGCCACCAAGGGAAAAATTCACATCAGCCCCCTCGTGAAAGGAGTTTATGCTTGCAATTTTTTATAAGAATTTTGCTGACCGGGGATATCCAATAAAGATATTTTATTGATTATTTTTTGACAGTTCTGGAAACTGTCAATTCAAATCATGCATGTACGTTTTGGCCCATCAGAACATTATAATGAGATTAATCAACCTAGAAAATTGCCGAGGGAATAATTTGAGGTATTTTGTTTTTATTCTTTGACAACCTATATTTTTAATTTGACATCTATCATCAATTTGCATAAAAAGTGAGAAATGAATCAAAACCGATTTAGTTCACTATATGAAGTGAGTTTGTGATCGTTAATTCAAAAAATAATAGCCCAGTTTTTTATGGAGGCCAAACTGCAGCAAAAAATCTCAATGGTTTCATTCTTATATCATATCATCTTATCATATGTATTGCACATCTTATAAACCGGTGCATTTAATTTAACCTTGGTGTGACAAAGTGGAAGATAGAAAGTATTGTTTCTCCAGGATGTGAGTCTAGAAATATATTCAACTTATCCAAAATCCAGAACAAAGTGTTGTGAATAAGATTGAAAAGGAATATAACATGTGACCTATTTCGACGAGATTCAAGTGAATCGACTGAAAATAAGTTGTCATGTGGATAACACACGTCTGGGTAACTGCCATCAAGTTTATGAAAAAAGGGAAACGAAAATCTATCAGTAAATAATAGTCAGTAGTAAGAATTATGAAAAACTCAATTATTGATCGAAAAAGTATCAAGTTACTCCTGGTTAATATAATTTTCAGTCGAAGCGGAAAAAATGAAAATGTTACAATTCATGTATTCAATAGCTTTCATGTACTCTCCTGAACAAAAAAAAAATTTAAATCGCTCATTATATGAGTAAAATGGAAAGTATTTATTACACCCTGTATATCAGCTAATGCAATTGCTATTGTGATCTCTTAGAAGGCAATTATTGATATAATACACCTTAGGTGTAACATACTTAAATTACAGCAATTTCTATGGATATATTCGAAATAGCGGACGACATTTGTGATTATAGTTCGATTCTTTTCGAAACTGGGGTTTTTCGTGTTGAAGATTATAATTTTTTTGTCAAAATTCATAGAATCAAAATAGCGTCTTCAAGATGGCGGACGATCTCTATGATTATGGTACGATTCTATTCGAAATTGGTGTGTGAAGGTTTTTGGGGTCGAACATTATGAATGTTTTGTCAAAATTCATAAATTCAAGATGGCGGACGAGTTTTGTTTTCATGGTTCGATTCTATTCAAAATTGGTATGTGGAGGTTTTTGGGGTCAGAGATCATGAATTTATTGTCAAAATTTATGAATTCAAGATGGCGGCTCCAAGATAGTAGACAAGTTTTGTAACAATGGGCCGTTTCTATTCGAAATTGGTATGTCGAGGTTTTTGAGGTCGTAGATTATAAATTCAGTCGAAGATTATTGATTTTTTGATAGAATTCATAAATTGAATGGCGAACGAGTTAATTTTTGGATGGTCTCTTCATTGAAGAACTAGATAGCTCAGAACTTACTGGGATAAGGCCTCATAATGACGATGCATTAAGAAAAATGCAAAGATGAAGGCGTACTTCCTAAAAAGCAAAAAAAGAAAATAATTAATGAAAAAAAAACGTTTTAAAGAGAGGCTTTTATTCAAATGCGCTAAATAGTAAAAAATCAAATGGCTCTGGATATACGACGTAGGTAATTCCCTGAGTTATAGATTCAAAAGCTTGTTGATTATGTATTCGAACTGAAAACTTTTCGCGACAAGCTCTCGAATCTATAACTCACGGAATAACCTACGTCGCACATCCGAAGCAATTTCTGTTTTTACTTTTTTGCTCATTTGAATGAAAGCTTGGCTTCAAAATGTATTTTTATTGATTATTTAATTTTGATTCCATTATTAACAGTTGTTTCTGAATTTCTGTTGGCAAATTCCAAAGTATATCTACAAATAACCTCCTTTTCAATTAGAATCCAAAACCCTATATACTTTTGTTTATTATTACTCCACTTGTTTTCTATGTTTCTCATTCAAAACACATTCTTCCATATCAAAACTAAAACACTGAGTGGGGAATCATTCCACTCTTATATATTTCATATTTTCCAAACATATTTTCCACATGTATATTTCAAATGTTTTATTTAATCATTTCATTATGTGAATATCTTGAGCTGATGCCTTCCTTCCTACCTATATTGCAATTCTGAGGAAGATATTCCTTTTTTTTTGCTGACGAAAATTGCAATCGTTATTAACAAAAAAAAAGGGTTTTGTTTTTTGGGAATAACTCAAAAACATTAAGCGATAGCGAAAATCTGAGGTTATTGAAGAGGAAGAAATTCCTTATAAAATGTTTCGACTCCCGGAAATCTACCTCTATTATTTATAATTTTAATTTAACCCTGAAAATAGGGCTTCGCGCGAACGCTACTGCATGCGCGCTCCGTCTATAAAGAGAGTACACCACATTAAATATTTTTTATAGTAATCAATATCAATTTAAAAAATTCAATAAATAATGGTGTGTTTTTAACAATTGGAAGAACAAGGTCTCGTTGGCAAAAAAATTAGTTTATTTTTCAACAAATTAGGCATTTGTTAATTAGTACTTATTTTTCGAACCTCGGTTTTCATAAAAAACGGCATAAATGTTTCAATGATAACACATTTTTTCGCTCCTTGGAGTCCTTCTTCTATATATATATACTTGACAAAATCACGTTATGAAAGATTTTAAGAGTTGTTTATTATAATATTTTAAAGTTAACAAAAAATAAAAAATTAACAAAATATTTACATCCATATTTTTTGTCATTGCTGTTTTGGATCGAACAAAGGCATTTAATATCTTTCGAGAAACATTTTTTAGGACATTCATTTATGGATTGTTCATAAGCAAATTAATTATTTTAATATTTGAAAAAAAATTGCCATTTTGTTGTCTAAGAGCTGTTTATTATCGCTTTTTTATATTTCCATTATTTGAATCATCAATTATATTTTCTTTTAAATCATAATTGGCATTCAAGAAGAATAAATTTATTAATTTTTTTATTGTTTATTGAGTTAACAATTTGTTATAGACAAATTCCAAATCTCATTATATTTTTTTCTGAAACTACTAAAACTTAAAAAACAACCATATGCAACAAAGTGTCAAACACTAGTTTTTTATTTTTTATAGTTTTTCTGAAATTACGGTATATTACTTTTGAACCATCAAAGATACAGTCATCAACATCTGAAATGATTTTATAGAGCATCAGTTGACCTCTCAAATGAACATTTCACCAAGTCTTTATGTATCACGGTTCACTGTTTATATGCATTTGTTTATAAAAAATTCCGTTATGCTTATATCTTTCGAACTATGAAAGTTTGTACTCCAAGACAATTTTGTAGGCTAGTATTTGAGTTATCGAAAAAAAATTTGTTTCAGTCATGAACACTAATTGTTCATGAAATATAAGGATTTATTCAAATAATGTCAAGTTCATCATGTATTCTAGTGGTGTTCAATCACATATTTGTTAATAAATACTCAAGATATACAGTTTTTTTTCGTAAAATCATTCATTATCTGTTTTTTGTTATTCTATTTGAGAAATGCCAATTATTTTCTTCAAAGAAAAAAATGTTCTTAAATAATTATTCAAATAATGGACAACAATTATAAACATCAATATTTTTTTTATATTTTTTTTTTAATTTTAGACAAAATGGCAATTTTTTTTAATATTAAATAAATCAATTTGTTTATAAGCGAATGTCCTGAACATTTTTTTTTGAATGCCTTCGTTTGATGCAAAAACAGCAACAGCAAAATATATGAATACAATTTTTTTTTATATTTTTTTTATTTTTAGTTTATTTTAAAAAAAATTAATAAACAAAATAAACAAGTTTAAATATATATATATATATATATATATATATGAGAAGGGCACCAAAGAGCGAAAAATTGTCAGAGCTATTATTTAAACATTTATGCCGTTTTTATGAAAACCTGGGTGGACGTTGTTCTTTCAAATGCTGAAAACACACCATGATGTGTTCAATTATTTGAAAGTCATCCTAAGAAATGTTCCATTCACAGCGATACAATGAGCGCAAAATGGTTTTGGAATGTTCGGTTGTGTTTATGGAAAGGCTATCAGAAGAACAAATCGGATTATTTCACCACATTTTGTATTAATTGTCATGGAATATGTCATTATGAAAATTCGACTATCAGTGCATCAATAATAAAACGTTTGCGCGTTCATTACCAACAATTTTATCAGAAAAGGATCGAAATGGAAGGCAATAACTATTCAAACGAGGTTTTGATGAAATTGTTTATCTTCATGGTGATCTTCATGTGATCAAATTATAACGAGAAAATGCAGAATGTTCTGTGGTGTATTGAAGTGTATGAATGATAAGATGACGAACTGATTGTACAAAGGACAAGTTCTTTGTGTAACATCCCAGGGACATCCTGAAAATCACCATCTGCGGCGTGCATTGGCTGTTCTATGAAAGTTCTATTCGTGTTTAAACAGAACATCACAGTGAATGTTCGATGTCTCGGAATCTCGTACTTTCTCTGAGATGGGGATCCGCCATGCCGCTCACGACTACCTACCGAATACATAAATGTTGCAGAAAACTCATATAAACATGAATATTGCCAAACAACTGATCCACATGGATCTGAAATTGAGCGAGCAATAGGTCCAATACAAAACTATGTTTTTCCGACCATGAATGTTGAGCAAATAAAATAAATACAAACGTGGAGATTTCAATAGAAAACACGAAGTTTGAATCAATTCCCTAGCCTCCGACAATGATGACAACGAATATGTACAAATGAAGCGAATATTGCCAAACGACCTGCCCGTTGAAACCGCACCCTAGAAATATCACAAGGAATTAGATGCTATTGTCAGCTTATTTCGTGTGCATCCAATTGATACCGCCCCCTAGTTACGTAAAGATTTCGAGGTTAATGCGGTTTCCGAGGAAGGTTGCATGTTTTCAGCCGTCTCAATACATTCAGTAAACCAACACTTATTTCCATATCATAGAGTAATTTTTCGATTTCAAATTCGACTCATACAGGATGACCCAGGGATGCGGAAAAGCTTCATTACTTTTTTCTATCCAAGCTATCAACCTGATTTTTTTACACCATAGTTCGAGCAATGAGACACGTCATTGAAATATTTCTATTTATTCACAGGGTGTTCCAAACTAAGATATGCAACTAAGTTCTGTTTTTTTTAAATAAATGTTGGTTACATTTTTGGGTTCGCCACTATATTGTCGATAAACCGCATCCAGGTTTCTCAAACTGATCTGCACTCAGTTTTTGACTTATGTTTATTCATTTGTCAAAATAGTGTCGTGTCTAGACCGACAGAAAAATTCAAGATAACTAAGTCAACTTTTTTCCATGAGATTTCTTAGGCTTTTTCGCATTTTTGAGAACTAGGCGCGCTTATTCTATATGCCATCGCCTACTACGATTTATTTTAAATGACAAATTACAAATGGCAATATATTTTATTGCATCATTGCCATGGCATTCAAGAGCTCTTTCATCGATATAGGGTTTGTGGGATCTACTTTGTGAAGTTTGCGAGATTTGTTGCAAAATAAGAAATGTTGATGGGTTTTCGGAGAAAAAAGAATCAAGTAGGCCGATGTAATAAAATTTGAAATATCCATGTACTTTAATAATTGTTCACACGTCTAATTATTAATATCGAATTTCACTCGCGGAAAAGGAATGTAAATGGTCTACTGTAGTGTCACTGGTAGTGTGTCTTATACCAAAAAGAAAATTATTAACCGACGAAACCAAAAAGGAAAAGGTTCTCTATTCGACGCGTATATTTTTTTTTATGTATGATCACTCATTACTTTTTACTGAGACGTCCGATTCCGATAATTCTTTCCTCAATGGATAGTGTGTACTTCGAAGTTAGTCCCTTTTGAATTTCAAGATGAAATCTACCCCTAAGGGTAGCAAAATGAAGGATATTGATCACTCACCCTCTGAATTCTGGTCCGTTAACCGATTCTATCAGGCATAACTTTGTACTGGGTTCTTCGATTTGGATGATAATTTTTTAATTAGATGGTGTATACCACATAGTTGATATGTAGATTTTGAATGGAATCATCCCTCCTCACGGGTAGAAAAATAGGGGATAATTGATTTTTCCCTTGTGAACATAACATATGTAGTTGACAAAGACAGATCGCTAATATCATTATTTTTGTTCTCCTACATCCGTCACAATCATTATATTCCATGAGAGGATGGAATGATATACAAAGTAATGAAATAAACTAACCAGAACAACAAAAATAATTTATATTACAACAAATAGTAAAAGTAGATAATCATATTATTTAACTGGTAATAGTTGAAGTAAGGTGGGTAAATAAGTATTTTGGAAGTAATTAAAAACAAGTAGGTAGTAATCAGTAGATTTCAGCCACAAAAAATTAAAAACTGAAAACTTTTTAACAAAAAATTAAACCGACGAAATACGGAACTGAAAAGTGAAAAATAAAATAAAACTTCTAAGTCTCGATAACTAAGCTCCTAAACAAACAACACAATCAACAAAGATCATTGAATTACTTCAAAAAAATCATCAGAATGTCACCGCGCAACTCGATTCCATCATTTTACGCCTTACCTAATTCATTTGCTTGTATGTTTGGCGCCGACACAAAATTAGTTAGTTACATTAGTTTAGGAGCTTAGTTATTGAGACTAAGAAGGTTTATTTTATTTTTTACTCTTCAGTTCCGTATTTCGTATTTTTTGTTAAAAAGTTTTTTATAGATGGATCAATAAGGAAAATGGAACCAGGAAAATGGCAGCGGAAATGGATATTTCAAAAAGTTGTGTGTACGGAGTAATATGGAAATATAAGTTCCACCTTTCATCTGAATCTACATCAAGAATTGTATGGTAATTATTTTGCGAATAGAGATGCATTTTGTGTTCAAATGAATGTCGAGATTGACGAAAATATAATACTTTGAAGAAAATTCTGTTTTCTGATGGAGCAACGTTCAAAAAGAACGGGTAGGTCAGCAGACATAACATGCATTATCTCGCAATCAAAAATCCTCACTGGTTGAGGAATATTGATCATCAGAAGCGATTATCGCTTGATGTTTGGGAAGGAGTTATTGGAAATAACATTATTGGACCCTAATTTTTCGACAATGTACTGAATGGTGGAAGGTATTCATATTGTCTTCGTGAACATCTTCACAGAATGTTATGGAAAGTGGATTTGAATACCAGAAAGACAATGTGGTTACAACACGATGGTGCTGCTGTGCATAACCATAGGGTAGTGCGAGAACGTGGAGAAAAAGTTTTTCTCAGATCGTCCAACAACTGATGATATGAAAACCAGAATCACGGAAGCCTTCCGTTCAACTGATGCTTGCTAGAGTTCAGAGCTCATTTACTAGACTAGACGTGATGGTTACCTATATGGGCATTTATAAGTAGCCTTTTCTCTGAATGTTCCTGTAGAGATTACTAGAATTGCTTTCTTTGGAATGTACTCCTATTTCTATTACAATTCCATTTTTTTGAAACATATTCTTCTGGGAATTGAATGGACGTGTCGAATTCAATGACAGCGTTCCATTCGGTTTCTTTTTCTTTCGAAAAAATCGTCAACATTTCTTTTCTGCAAAAAATTTCGCAAACTTCACAAACTAGATATCACAAACTCTATATGGACAAAATCTCTTGAAAAATGCTATGCAACGATGCAATAGATAGGGGTTTGCATTTGGTGAAGACCATCTCACTTATATTTATGGCAATATAAAATGTTTGAACATTTTTGTCATGAAATAGATGAATAAAAAAACATTAATCCACGCCTCATTTTCAGTCATAAGATCTATGGTAATATTCAAGTAGATGATTTGTGGGGAATTTGTTGTTCTCAGTTTCGATTTCAAAAACATTATTAAGAAATATTCTCTTATATAATAAGTAATATAACTGTTTTTCTCCGTTCTCGTGAGATTTATGGTTACAATATATTACATAATTGAAATTTTGTAATCCTGTTATTGGGCTAGTCCTATTATACAACACATGTGATTAATAGAAACATATATGGACATACTTCAACTTCAAAATTAGTTTCTGAAGTGTTTCCGATATAATTCACAGAATATAATCTGATTTTTCCACCACAAATTTGATATTTCTTGGTCCTTTTTCCTCATGAAACATCGCAGAATGATAAATCACAAGCAAAATTATACATCGTATCTTTCGCTGCTGAGAGTTGACTCAATTTTCTGAAGCCATGTTCATGCCATCAAGAATAAATATATATATATATATATATATATATATACATATATATATATATATATATATATATATATATATATATATATGTGTGTGTGGGTAGTATTAGCTGACAAGTTAGATACAAAACTAGGGATATTTGGGTGAGCAGTAATGAAAAAGTTAACTCTTTAAGTTTTATCCAAGCTTTCGGAAATGTTCATTTCCATCATCAGGGAGACTACAATAGATATGAAAAAACCAATAATAATAAATATTCAAGTGCGAAACATTGTGCTACTTACAACTTTGTTGAGGTTGGTTTCAATGATGTTAAACATATTCATCTAACATAGTTATACAAAAAAAAACGTAGATCAAGGAATAAAACGAAGTTTGGAGTTTATACAACCACATTTGCATTGTTTAAAATTATATAAATATAAATGTGTACTCTATGTGACGTGACAATTGAAACTGACAGGTTAGGAATAAATCCCGCAATTTTCCTCAAGCCAACGACACCTAACGAATGTCACTTGGAAATTGTTACAGTGGTGCAAACTGTAAGATTGGTACCAGGTGGCGGTTATGTTAACAAGAACTATCATTTGATATTACATTGTTGTCAATTTTTATCAATATCTAAAGACAATAAATAAGAGAAGATCTCACTCAAATGGTAAATATCTGTTTTTTCATTCATACAATTAATTTCTTGAGAAATGAGAGCCGTTTCTAAGAATGTTCTCTGTCGCAAGCACTTTCACTGAATCGTAATTCATCTGGTGTTCAAATTTATTCACATGTTCTGCCAGAGCAAATCTTTCAGGATGCCATTAGAAGTCACTTTTATGATAAAATATTTTGTTCGATAATGATCCTTGCATTTGCCAATATATTGTTCATCACAACCATGACAAGAAATACTATGAATTACATTTGACTTTGGAAGTAATGGAGTTTCGTCTTCAACTTTAGAATGAATTGATCTGATTGTTTGAACTGTTTTATATATTTTGAATTTATCAGGATTGTGGAATAAAGTGGTGAGTTTGGGAGGGATATCTGACTATATATATATCTAGATTATTCCACAATCCTGAATTATTTTAAATATTATATAAAACACTACTATCAATCAGATTAGTTTATTCTAAAGTTATAAACAGAACTACATTACTTTCAATGTCGAATGTAATTTATAGTGTTTCTTGTCATGGTTGTAATAAACAATATATTGGTCAAACGCAAAGATCATTAACGAACAGAATAATTTCTCATAAAAGTGACTGCAGATCGCATCCTGGAAGATGTGCTCTGGCAGAACATATTAATAAATTTGACCACCAGATGAATGACGATTCAGTGGAAGGCTAGCGACAGAGTCACACACATCCAAGAGAACATTCTTAGAAATGGCTTCCATTTCCCATAAATGACGAATGTATAATGCCAATTAATGAGGAATCACAGTGGTAAAAAATATGAAAAAAAAAAATAAAACATGTTTTGATGTTTGTAAAATTTGACAAAATTTTGAGTAGCGCCGCTCGCCTTATTTGAGTTCACCCATTCACAGAAAAACTTTGGCAATTGCCGATGCAATAAACATTCAAGTCGACATTTGAATAATAAACACATCACAGGATATCCCTTTCCGTGGGAACCAGAACATAAAAAAAAAAAAAAATCAAGTTGACTAGTAGGAGATTTAAGCCGGTTCTGGGTCTCCCCCACCACTATGACGTCACGTGTGACCTTGAATAGTTGCAGGTGTGCAGTGTGTGTGTGTTTGACCTTGAGATTTGACTTTGAGATTTGTCATTGAGTTTTGATATTGGGTTTGGTCGACTTTGAGATTCGACTTCAGTTTTGACCTTGAATATGACCTTGAGATTCATAACATTAAGTTTTGACTTTGAGATTTGACCTTGAGTTTTGATGTTGGATTTGTTTCGGCAACCAAAAGATTTGATCTCGATGTTTGTTTGACCTTGACTAATGTTGTGGTGTAGGCATACATATTCTGTGTAGTCATGACCTTCATGAATCCTTGCACTCTCAAGCGAGGAGGGCATTCATCCTGTGAGAGAGCTAAGAGTGAACTGCGAGTATTGATGAGTGTGTTGATGCTCAAGTGCGTAATGACCTTCACAGTCCCATCTACTGGAAATGGAGTGGGGATGTCTCTTATAAAAATGTGTGGAGTCGTTGATGAGAAATCAGATGTTAGATAATATCATCAGAGTGAATACAGAGTACGAGAAGTTTCTCAATTCAGTGAGTGTATTTTTTATAAGGTGAAATAATCTATATTTTTCATACAGTCTTACTATGTCTTTTCTTCCAAAAGTTGTAGATTTGAAGAGAATCAATTCTTCAATAATTGAAAAGAGGGTGGGAGCTTTTGAACAAAGACCAATATCATCATTACCCATCGGTAAAGCTTTCAACATACTTGGTATGACGATTTGTATAACCCGATATGGGAGATCTATTCTAATGACATTACGTGATGATAATGATACTTTATTCAAATCATGGTTGTCAAAAGTATTTCGGATGAATTCAATGCGGACGATGTCAGTTGCATAAATGCTTCAGATTTCAAATATACAATAACATATTTGGGTCAGAGTCCACAAGTAGCAGGGAGTTTGAGAACTCGTCCTCTAGTAGAATTCAACTACATTAAATGATAATATTGTTTATATGTTAATAGTTAGGATATAGTGATTTTATGTTGAATATAGATATTTCTCCATTAAAAAAATAACATTCAGTGTAGAAGTACTATATTTGGAGCATCACATTTTCTGATGTAAGTAAAATTATTTGAATATCAATGGAATATATTAACAATTCTTTTTTTCGTTTCAGTTTTCAATATGTGGATGCATTACTCGAGTCAATGTTGGACGGAAGCCGTGGACATCAATACAGCCATCGAGAGATTGAACTCCTACTTGAATGCTTTGAGTCAAGATGTCCTCCATGCTACAGTCTATGATTTGAATGTTTGCTTCGATGAAGATGAAATCCAAAGATGTGCACATTTATCCGAGAAGTACGTCAAGGGTACAATACTTTGTGAGGAATTCAACCAAGGAGCCTTAAACTTGCAACAATTCTGTGAAGAAATGATCAAATTGGATCTGGAAGGATTTCTCCACACGGATCTGGAAGGATTACACATAAACATTATTGATATACTTAAAATATTCAGATATAGTACAAAAATAAAATATTGAACATTTCAAAGTGAATTACGAACAGAGCCATCCAATGCATTGTAAGTCAAGAAGGTATCGTGTATAATGAGTGCATAGACTTTGGTGTTGGCTGGAAATTTATTTTTTCTTGTTTCGAACTCCAGCTTGATATCCACTGTAGATGATTTTGTAGCATTCGGTTGATGTAAACAATCAATGATGAACAGGGGATTCTGTTGAAATGCTTCAAGGTCCATAAGAGGCTCACTCATATCTTTGTCATAATAACTACGTTGGAAGTCCTCATATGCATAGTAAGCTGGAGAGAATAGTTTTTATCAAAGTCCAGGTTCCAACGCTCATATGGGTAGACTTCAGAGTTCAAATACACTCGGATGTTATTAATGTCAGCATTTATGAATTTTGTCACATCCAGTGCTCTGTTTTCGGATGCAGTGGTACTTTGAAAACCAATAATTATGAAGCGAGGTTTTCTGTTTAGATAGTATTCATAGATTAATGAAGATGTGCTACGCAATGAGGGGTAATTCATAAAGATCCACATACGATAAGCCAACTTGATTTTTGAATTCAGACCACTCTTATTTATTCTACTGAATAATTTGAGCTTCTGCTTGTCATCGGGCACAACATGTTTTATTTTCCATTCAATCTTTGTAATTTCCAAAGAGGCATCAACGTCTCCAATATATGAATTCTTGAATGAACGAGCTATAATCAAAATCAGTTCTTGTTTTGCATTCAGAATACTCTTCTTATAATCCTCGGCAAAACCCATCAAATATTTGAGAGGAAGTTTTCCACTGAATAAATGACTGGGTGCATCAATGATGTGTTGTTTTGTGTCGGAAAGTCCCCATCCAGTTGTCAAAAGCATGTGAGAGTGTGATTGACCAAATGAAACCATATTCTTCATTGTGGATGTTATGCCTGGTTTTCGAACAACGGCAACTTGCTCACCACCCATTTCATAGCGGATCTCATCGAAGAGGAATGCCAAAGCATTGTTGGAAAGATAGCATACTTTGTTCACTTCTTTTGGAATGAATTTTCCCTCAATGTAAATGAAACTGTCGGCAATGTCTAGTATTACATCTTGATTGTTGATTGCAATTGGGATTGTCATCTGAATTCTTGAACAATGGTGATCC
>JAFIRS010007783.1:0-21981 GCA_018342105.1 Gonioctena quinquepunctata | reverse complement strand
TTTTCTAACTCAGTTGTTAGCGAAAAAATGGTGTTGTGCTAGCTTTACTCTCAAGCTGCCAGAGCCGTTTCATAACTTTTTATCCGGAATAGTTAGAAATATGATTCAAATACTAAAATTCCTAACTTTTCAATAATTCCGGGATAGTATATGACAAATAATTCCAATTCAAATGAAATTGAAATAGTTTAATACATCAAAATTCGTTTTCACTCAAAATAAAAGAGGCCAAGAAGAATTTTTCCTATATAATTTTTGAGAAATGGTTTGTGTAAATAATTTTTTTACTGATTTAATAAATCATATTTTCAATTATCCACAATTTTAAGTTGGAAAAATGGAAGAGGTAAGGGAAATTCGTAAAAAAAATACCAAAATTTCCCTTAGTTTAGGTGCAGATGCCTAATTTTCAAATAATTAGTTGGAATATGAAGATGATGTCTGCTGAAGCCATTTTCGTACGTGTTGCATAGTTTTTGTTTTGTTGTAGCTTTCCAAATAAACAGAGCTGAAACGGATTTTTAAAATAACTCGCAAATTAGAAATTTTTAAGAAATCCCAAGACAATTTAGAAAATAAAGTTTTTTGAAGTTTTTCCATGCGATTTTTCATGGGAATTAAGTTTTGGCATATTTTTCTGAATATTATTGAAGACCACATCGATAGTCGTTGGGAAAAATATTTGCAGGAATTTAAAAAAATATGATTCATTTTTTTTCAAGTGTTTTATTCTTAATTTTAAAGTCAAAAAATAGAACTGAGGGCCTATTTGTGGAGAAAAACAATATACCAAATCTCCATTTGCATTTTTGTATTTTTATAGTTACTCCTTCAGAATCGCTGTCGAAAGAGATCTTGCATTATGATATACATTTTCAATTACTATCCAAATTGTAGCAAGCAATTGTTTAACGATGACAGTTTTGTCAAATATTTGAAATATTAGTGTTTATTGTTCCTGAAATCAGTATTCCAAAAGAACTAGTGATGTCACTACAAACTTTAAAGTAATTGATAGTTTATTGCTTCTTCGGAAACTGTAACGAATTTTTCGTTACTTCCTATACATAACCAATTTCTCATAACTTTTCCGGTTATCTATACGGTGGTACGGGTCAGTAGTCACTGCTCGGGTCGTGAACTGCGAAACAGCGATCTTTATTATCGACCGTCATATTCATGTCAAGTTGATCGAGTTGTTTTCGAGTTGAGCATGTGTTTTTTCCATAAGTGTTTTTAAATAGAGGAAAAACCGAGGTAAGTTTGTGAAAAAACAGGTGAAATTGGTGATTTGCTCGAACCGAAAGGATGATCGTCCTCTTTCTTCGATTGAACCTCGACAAAGGCAGGTGTGCTGAATGAATTGATTCGAATATTACAAGCATATCTACAACATTAATTGCAAGATAAAGAAAATAATTATACTCCACCAAATTCAAAAATGATAGCCATTCAATTTAAAAATCGTAACCTACCAGAATCAATTCATTCAGCACACCTGCCTTTGTCGAGGTTTAATCGAAGAAAGAGGACGATCATCCTTTTGGTTCGAAGAAATCACCAATTTCACCTGTTTTTTCACAAACTAACCTCGGTTTTTCCTCTATTTGAAAACACTTATGGAAAAAACACATGCTCAACTCGATCAACTTGACATGAATATTACGGTCGATAATGAAGATCGCTGTTTCGCAGTTCACGACCTGAGCCGTGACTACTGACCCGTACCACCGTAAAGATAACCGGAAAAATTATGAGAAATTGGTTATGTATAGGAAGTAACGAAAAATTCGTTACACATTTTTTTTGGTTTTTTTCTTTACTTAAATCCAAAACACAGATTAACCTTGATAGAAATTAGCCGAAGGGAGTATCATATACAATATGTTGGATATAAAATAATATGAAAAAAATTTATATCCAGCATATCGTATATACTGATTATACGTTTTCTGAATAAACACATTTCATTCCTCTAAAGTGTTTGCCATGGCGACTTCAAGTACAAGTCCGCTAAAGTGGCATTTTGCGGCCTCTTTTAAGTATCCAAAGTTGGCATTTTGTGGAGCGTGTACGAAAATGTATTTTTAACCGACGAAATCTAAAAGTCGACGCGTATTTTTTTTAACAGACGAAACCAAAAAGGAAGAGGTTTTCTAGACGACGTGTATTTTTTTTTATGTATGATGATCACGCATAACTTTTCACAGAGCAGTTCGATTCCGATTATTCTTTTTTCATTGGATAGGGTGTACTTCGAAGTTGGTCAGAAAAATCCATCCCTAAAATAGCAAAATGGAGGATATTGATCGTTCACCCTCTGAATTTTGGTCCGTTAACCGGTTCTATCAGGCATAACTTTGTAGTGGATTTTCCGATTTGGATGATTCTTTTTTTATTAGATAGGGTATACCTCATAGTTGATCATATTCCAAATTGAAATGGAATAATCCACCCCCAATGGGTAGAAAAATAGGGGATGATTAATTTTTCACTTGTGAAAATTGGCACACATATGTAGTTGACATTGACAGATCCTCCTACATCCGTCACAATAATTACAATCTATGAAAGGATGGAATTATATACAAAGTGATGAAATCAACTAACCAGAACTTTCAAAAATAATTTATATTATATAATAATAAATAGTTAAAGTAAATAATCATGTTATTTAACAGTCAATAGTTGAAGTAATCTAGGTAAGTAAGTATTTTGGAAGTAATAAAAAAAATTAAGCAGGTAGTAATTAGTAGATTTCAGCCACAAAAAATTGAAAAATACTTTATAACAAAAAATTAAACCGACGAAAAAATCAACTGGAAAGCAAAAAATAAATTAAACTTTCTTAGTCTTAATGATAATTGAGCTCCTAAACTAATGTGAGTAACCAATTTTGAGTCAGCGCCAAACAAACTAGCAATTGAATTAGGTAAAGCGTAAAATGATGGCAGCGAGATGCATTGCGGCGTTTTGATTTCTTCAAAGTAATATAATTATCTTTGATAATATAATTGTTTGTGTGGCGCCGAATCAAAATTAGTTACTCACATTAGTTTAGGAGCTCAATTATCATTGAGACCAAGGCCCGATATTATAATGTCAGTTTAAACTCTTGAGTGACGTCATCGGGTTTAAACCTTAAACCCTACCTCAGGTATGGTTTGAAAGAAACGAAACACCATAAGGCCAAGTGACGATGACATTTATATACATGGAAAATAAAAATCTCATGTGTTTTTATAAAACGACTTTTTCACCACCTTTGGTTTAAACTTGAAGATAAACTGGTTTAAGGTTTTCGGAGTTTAAACTGACATTATAATATCGGGCCTAAGAAGGTTTAATTAATTTTTTGCTTTTCAGTTGATTTTTTCGTCGGTTTAATTTTTCGTTAAAGAGTTTTTATTTGGCAGATATATCAAACCCTCACTTATCTAAAACAATATTAAAACTATAATATATTTATAACTTATAAAGAATATAATAAAAAGTACATCTGCGGTGAACTCCGGCAGTTGTTGAAGTATATTTCAACTGATATGTGTTTATTGGCAAAATACTCTAATACTTCTGCTGGTAAATACCTGGAAGTATTGTAAAACTATTTATAATTGTCTAAAAGTGCAATATTTTTCCGGAACGTCAATCAAAATATAACAGTAATTGTTGATATAGATCGATTTTCTTTCCTTCCAAACTTTGAATCCGTAATCCGCCCCTCAAGTTCAAACATACATCCAAGCGGTGCTTTTAGATTTCTGAATGATCTATTATCAAGAGTTTCCTTACTTTGTGGTATCCAAAACAGCGGCGTCCTGTAGTTTTTCGTTTTCCCTGGCACAAGAGTGACTGTTTTTCTTGCCCTTTGCTTCACTTCCCCTCCATTCCGATAAAGCCTTGGCTGCCTTATCGACCGCAGCTTCAGATTGTTTTCGTAACCTACAATGAATAGAAAGTAGTGTATGGAAAATTGTTGGACTCTGTCGTATACAGGCGAACCAAAAAACTAACTAAAAAAGCATGTCAGAACACCAAAAAAACTCTCTTAAAAAACTGTTTACGTCTAGATATGAGCAAATCACACTTGGAAAACAAAACACGCATTTGCAATCCACATACATTTCCAGCATCCGAGGATCCCTAAAATTTTGAAAATTAGGATTAGCCGTTTTAATTTTAATAATTCGAACTGTAATAATCCAAAAATAAATTTCAATCTCAGAATATGATGAATGTGAAATACAACAAATTCTAGATGGCGATATCTATAATTTGCAAAGTGAAACTCAACCTAATGCCATGGAATTCAAAAGCAGAAAATTTTCTACACAATGAAATATATCCAACGATCGTTGGTGGTATATACCAGTCCATGGAACCAAAAGTCAAGCTTCTATACCGGGTGACTACAAGGTGAGGTACGCTCCCCAATTTGTTTATGGTTTTGAAGATACAGGTTTCAAATTTGGTATGTCGCTAAGGTACTTGAATACGTTTATTTTGACAACCCAACTTTTATTTTTCATATGACACCCTGTAGATTTCTTTTATTATCCGAAAGGGTTTTCAATTTGTGACATTGTTGTTTTTGAAAATTTAAAATCGGTTAAAAAACGGTGGATATACAGTTGATTTTTCAATCGGACAAGGTTGGCCTTGAATATCAAACCTAAATCGCTTCCAACTACCATTTCTTGAATAACAACCAAGCTCTTTTCACTTCATCATGTTGAAAATATATGAATAATATATATATATATATTATATTATATATATATATATATTATATTATATTATATTATATATATATATATATTATATTATATAATATATATAGGGTGGGGCACCCCATACAAATGCATATTACAGCTGATCAACAATAGCTACAAATTCGAAAAAAAAATTTTTGTTACCCTCTTGAGAAATGCCAATCATGATTTTCAAAGAAAAAATTCTATAAAAAAATATTTTATTGGTATACTGTTTTCGGCGTTAAATTAAAATTATAAATAATGGAGATAGAGTTCCGGGAGTTGGGACTCAGACACGGTTCCTGTAAACCAAACCATAAATTTTTTCGGGAATTTCTCCATTTCATTATATGTATATTGATTAAGGCTGCAAAAGGAAATAATTTTGGAGTCAGGGTGGCTCAAAAAAGTGTGACATATCCAAGTTGTGTTTTTTAAATCGTTACACTTTTGAATAGGTTAGGAAAAAATAACATTATTTCATATGAGGTACTATGTACCTAACTATAACCGTTCTCGAGTTATTGATTTTTTTATGAAAATGCTAGGTACAATTGGAAACTAAATAACATCGAAATGTATAGAAATCATCCCTTTGAATTCTGACCAAGCATAAAAGAGATTTTGGGCTATTGATTTCGATAAAACTCGTTTCTCAATATTATACAGAATGTTCAAAAATCATTGTCACTTTTTTATAATTTCGGACAAAGATAACTTTGTTATTTCAAATAGAACACCCTGGATTTTTTTGGTCTGAACAATATAAAATTCAATTATTTCTCAGTTCATATTGGAGTTCCCTATACCTAACCTAAATAGTTTTTCAGATATTGGCTTTTTCAAATAGTAGTTCTTATTCCAATGCATTCTTTGAATCAAGATAGCTTTGAAACGACATTTATTCAACTTGTTGAAAGAATTCTTATTGACAGTTATTGTGTTTTACGTTATTCAAAACATTCACTGAATTATTAGCGTCGAAAATGAAAACTTATCCCATTCAAGAGCGGATAGATATGATTTTAGCGAGTGTTTAGAGAATTGCCTTTTGGCGTCGAGGGTGTATGCCCAAAAATAACCAGACCGGAATCATCCAAACAAGTTGGTTTTCAAACAATTGCTACATCAATTTCGTAGGACTGGAAGTGTAGCTTATGGAGAGGCAAATAGACCAAAACATATCATTGGAAATGAGGAAAATGAATTTCTTATCATGGGATCAATCATAGAAAACCCTCATACGAGTCAACGTAAGATCGAGAAAGATACAGGGATAAGCAGGCAGAGCATTTCTAGGGTAATGAAAAAATACAAATTTCACCAGTACCGTATTCAGAAGCACCAGCAATTATATGAAATAGACTTCCATCGACGAATCGACTTTTGTCTATGGGTTATGGACATGTTTAGTGGGGATAAAAATTTTTTGGATTCCATTTTATTTTCTGATGAATCTACTTTCCATAACAATGGCTTAGTGAACAGACACAACTTCCATTATTATAGTGATGTGAATCCTCATTTTTTCCGCACTCTGGATCACCAGAATAGATGGTCTGTTAACGTGTGGGGAGGAATTATAGGTACATAAGTTATAGGACCATACTTTTTTTATGGAAACTTGAATAGTCAAATTTTTTTACAATTTCTACGAGATGATCTGCCTGAGCTTCTGGAGAATGTTCCGCTAAATATCAGACAACGGTTACAATTGGATGGAGCTCCGGCACATTTCAAATTCAGTGTCAGACAGTTTTTGAATATGTGCTTTCCGAATAAATGGATTGGTAGGGAAGGACCACAAAATTGGCCAGCGAGATCACCAGATTTGACTTGCCTCGATTTTTTCCTATGGGGATACTTGAAGAATGAAGAAAGAGAAAATAAGGGCTGCTTTTCGAAGAGTGACACCTCAAATGTTATTAAATGTTAAGAAGTCTTTCATAGAGAAAGTGGCTCTTTGTATTCAATAGGATGGTCGTTATTTCGAGCACCTACTTTGAATTAAATATATTTGTGTTTCATATTTTGTTGTTGTTTCAGTTGAATAATAAAAAAAATTTGTATAGTCTGTTTAATGAACTACTGTCAGAATATGAATGTAAATGATAACTTCATTTTAGTGAACAGTAAATATTTTCGATCAACTGTCAATGAGAATTCTGTGAGCAAATCAAATAAATGTCGTTTCAAAGCTATCTTGATTCAAAGAATGCATTGAAATAAGAATTACTATTTGAAAAAGCCAATATCTGAAAAACTATTTAGGTTAAATATAAGGAACCCCAATATGAAATGAAAGATAATTGAATTTTATGTTGTTCAGACCAAAAAAATACAGGGTGTTCTATTTGAAATAACAAAGTTATCTTTGTCCGGAATTATAAAAAAGTGACCATGAACATTCTTTATAATATTGAGAAATGGGTTTTATCGAAATCAATAGCCCAAAACCTCTTTTATGCCTGGTCAGAATTCGAAGGGATGATTTCTATACATTTCGATGTTATTTAGTTTCCAATTGTACCTAGCATTTTCATAAAAAAATCAATAACTCGAGAACGGTTATAGTTAGGTACATAGTACCTAATATGAAATCATATTATTTTTTCCTGACCTATTTAAAAGTGTAACGAAATACAGGGTGTTCCATTTAAAAAAACACAACTTTGATATGTCACACTTTTTTGAGCCAGCCAGTAGACTCCAAAATAATTTCCTTTTGCAGCCTTCATCAATATACATTTAATGAAATGGAGAAATTCCCGAAAAAATTAATGGTTTGGTTTACAGGGACCGTGTCGTATGGGGTGTCCCACCCTGTATATAATTGAATGCTGATCCAAAAGGGCGATAATCCTTGGATCATTTTAAGAAAAATTCTTCATATGCACATAGGTCCGCAACCGCTTCATTTCTGAGATACAGGATGTTGAAATTTAACGAAAATTTTTTTTCGATGATGAAGGATGTTTTAATTTTCATCAGTGGCGTTCCTGTTAACATGCCCTGCCATATTTCTGATCAAGATAATGATACGCCACTGTCTTTTTTCCAAATAAATATTATTTTTGTAATTTTCCCATATCTTCTCATAAAAATTGTATCCTGCCTTTTTTTCGTCCGGAGAACGGTTTTTGTGTTAGAAAATAAAATGCAGTCATTTTCCTTGTTCCTATGCGAAATCAGCCGTTGTAGAGTAGTAGGATTATCTTGTGGGCTAGAAACATCTAGTATGCTAAGAACACATTTCGTTGTTTTCAACATAAACAATTTTGACCCTTCTTTAGCTAGATACGTGATATTATTTACGTTATAAAAACTTGTTTATTAAAAAAAACATGGTAAATTTTAGAAATACCGAATTAGCAGACATGCATTACTTGTATGGGCTTGCTGACGTGAACGCATATGAAGCCAGGCGATGTATCAAGAGCGCTTCCCAAATATAATGATTTCTGATGCTCGAACGATTTCAAGCACCCACTGAAGGTTATGTGAAACAGGAAGTTTTGAGCCAAATCATCACTTGAAAGGAGCACATCGGACTGCAAGAACTCCAGCAATTGAGGTAGCTGTTTTAAATTCAGTTGACGAAAATCGTGAAATAAGTACGAGGCAACTTGCCAATAATTTGAATATCGCCTATATTCTAGTATGGAGGATTCTATTACGAGTGAATTTCTGCCAATGGTTTCTCCAAAAAGTTACCGAAAATCCTTTATTTGACAGGGAAATTTTATTCACGGACGAAGCTGGTTTTACTAAAAACAGGATAAGAAATTTTCATAATAATCATTTTTCGGCCGAGGAAAATCGGCATGCAATCGTGGAATCTCATCACCAGGAGCAGTTCTCATTGAATGTCTGGGCTGGAATTATTGGAGATTACCTAATTGGACCTTTTTTGTACCACGCAGATTAAATGGACATAATTACCGCCGATTTCTTGAAGATAATTTGCCAATTCTGTTGGAATATGTTCCTAGTTCAATGCGAAATCGCATGTGGTTTATGTACCTGCTCATTCTAGTGCTCTGGCACGCGAATATTCAAACCAAAACTTTCATAATCGCGGAGGAACAGAGTCATGGCCAGCTAGATCCCCAGACTTAAACAGTCTTGATTATTTTCTTTGGGGACATCTTATGACTTTGGTGTACAGTCAAACAATTCTAACTGAGGAAGAATTGCGAAACCGCGTAATAGTTTCCTGTGAAGCAATAAGGAATACTCCAGGAATTTTCCAAAGAGTACGCGAGTCAATGACAAGGAGGGCTGAAGCGTGCATACTTGCAGGAGGCGGACATTTTGAACAGTTAATTTGATTTTGGTATTTTTTGTTCATAATAGTTATGTTTTTAAAAATAGAAAATGTATTTTTATGCGTACTTATTACAAAAACTAAATAATAGTTACCATAAAATTATAAAAATCTTGCCTAGATCCTTTGGTTACCACAATTGTGAAATTAAGACCAAGAGAAAAAATCGAATAGGGACAAGCAAATGAATATATTTTATTTTCTAAATGGAAAATCGTCCGCCGGATGAAAAAAAAGGAGGAGACCATTTTTATGAGAAGATAGAGGACAATTACAAACATAATATTTATGTGGACAAAAGACAGTGGCGTATCATTACTTTGATCAAAAATATGACAGGGCATGTTAACAGGTACGCCACTGATGAAAATTAAGAAATCGTTTAACATAGAAAAAATGTATTTTTATGCGTACTTTGCTTGTACCAAAATTGAAAAAAAAGCCATAACGGTTTCAGAGATTGGGTGAGAACTGATTTTTTTTTGTTAAATTTCACATCCTGTATCTCAGAAATAAAGCGGTTGCGGACCTATGTTCATATGGAGAATTTTTCTTGAAATCATCCAAGGATCAGCATTCAATTATGGAATTTCCTGTATATACCCGTGTGAAAACTTTTAGAAAATTCCGAAAGGGACCGGAGATACAAGCAGGTTTCATTATGAGTGTTCTCAAAATTGGATGTTCTTCAACGAATACGAGTTTGGCCTTAAGAGAGCGAAACAAAAAAACACCCTTCATCAATTAAGTGATCATCTAAAGAAATCATAAATTATCCGATTACTCGTGTCATGATCGTAATCGAGAATCTACAGAAGAAAAAATATGAAGCAAACGCTTCATATTTTATTTTGGGATTAAACAAAACTAATATCTAACCGAAAAAAATAATGTATCGTGTGCTGGTGCTATACCTAGGTTGGTAAGTAGTCACTCATCACTGCCAAGAACAATAATCTCGGGAGTCCGACTTTAAAGTTGGGGGCTCGACTTTAATCTCGGAATTTTGAAAAAACGTGCTTTTACGCCTCCGTAAACCATTTTTGACTTCTTTTTCAATGCAACCAAAAATAATGTAGAATGGATGAGTTAGTGGGCTCACCTATGCTGACTTTCGGTAAGCGTCCTCAATGGCCGAAATAGAGGATGTTCCATTTAAAAAAACACAACTTTGATATGTCACACTTTTTTGAGCCACCCTGTAGACTCCAAAATAATTTCCTTTTGCAGCCTTCATCAATATACATTTAATGAAATGGAGAAATTCCCGAAAAAATTAATGGTTTGGTTTACAGGGACCGTGTCGTATGGGGTGCCCCACCCTATATATATATATATATATATATATATATATATATATATATATATATATATATATATATATATATATGTATATATATATATATATATATACAGGGTGTTTCATAATTGAATGCCGATCCAAAAGGGCGATAATTCTTCATATGCACATAGGTCCGCAACCGCTTTATTTCTGAGATACAGGATGTTGAAATTTAACAAAAAAAAATTTTCGATAATGAAGGATTTTTTAATTTTCATCAGTGGCGTCCCTGTTAACATGCCCTGCCATATTTTTGATCAAGATAATGATACGCCACTGTCTTTTTTCCAAATAAATATTATTTTTGTAATTTTCCCCTATCTTCTCATAAAAATGGTATCCTGCCTTTTTTTCGTCCGGCGAACGGTTTTTGAGTTAGAAAATAAAATGCAGTAATTTTCCTTGTTCCTATGCGAAATCAGCCGTTGTAGAGTAGTAGGATTATCTTGTGGGCTAGAAACATCTTAGAACAGATTTCGTTGTTTTCAACATAAACAATTTTGACCCTTCTTTAGCTAGATACGTGATATTATTTACGTTATAAAAACTTGTTTATTAAAAAAAACATGGTAAATTTTACAAATACCGAATTAGCAGACATGCAGTTGTATGGGCTTGCTGACGTGAACGCATATGAAGCCAGGCGATTCATCAAGAGCGCTTCTCATATCGCCTATATTCTAGTATGGAGGATTATGAGTGAATTTCTGCCAATGGTTTCTCCAAAAAGTTACCGAAAATCCTTTATTTGCCAGGGAAATTTTATTCACGGACGAAGCTGGTTTTACTAAAAACAGGATAAGAAATTTTCATAATAATCATTTTTGGGTCGAGGAAAATCGGCATGCAATCGTGGAATCTCATCACCAGGAGCAGTTCTCAATAAATGTCTGGGCTGGAATTATTGGAGATTGCCTAATTGGACCTTTTTTGTACCACGCAGATCAAATGGACATAATTATCGCCGATTTCTTGAAGATAATTTGCCAATTCTGTTGGAAGATGTTCCTATTTTAATGCGAAAACGCATGTGGTTTATGCACCTGCTCATTTTAGTGCTCTGGCACGCGAATATTTAAACCAAAACTTTCATAATCGCGGGGGAACAGAGTCATGGCCAGCTAGATCCCCAGACTTAAACAGTCTTGATTATTTTCTTTGAGGACATCTTAAGACTTTGGTGTACAGTCAACCAATTCTAACTGAGGAACAATTGCGAAACCGCGTAATAGTTTTCTGTGAAGCAATAAGGAATACTCCAGGAATTTTCCAAAGAGTAAGCGAGTCAATGACAAGGAGGGCTGAAGCGTGCATAACTGCAGGAGGCGGACATTGTGAACAGTTAATTTGATTTTGGTATTTTTTGTTCTTAATAGTTATGTTTTTACTTATTACATAAACTAAATAATAGTTACCATAAAATTATAAAAATCTTGCCTAGATCCTTTGGTTAAGACTAAGAGTAAAAATCGAATAGGGACAAGCAAATGAATGTATTTTATTTTCTAAATCGAAAACCGTCCGCCGGATGAAAAAAAGTTAGTAGACCATTTTTATTAGAAGATAGAGGAAAATTACAAAAATAATATTTATTTGGAAAAAAAACAATGGCGTATCATTATTTTGATCAAAAATATGACAGGGCATGTTAACAGGTACGCCACTGATAAAAATTAAGAAATAGAATAGAATGGATGAGTTAGTGGGCTCACCTATGCTGACTTTCGGTAAGCGTCCTCAATGGCTTAGCGGTTTCTTCGAGAAGAGCTATACCTAGGAGTCTGTGTCCCTCAGCCCTGGTCTCTAGTTCCAGAGCAACGGATTTCCAGGCTTCATTCAGGCCTCCCACTCCTTCCCGACAGGCCCTGGACAGTTTGGCACTGAGCTTCGATAAGTTTTTGGCATATTGGGTTTCGGCCTCAGCCCTAAAATGATATAATACAATCATTAAAGTAAGCGCATTGAAAAATAACCTAGCCAGGGTGGGATTCGAACTGTCATCGCTAAATAGATAGTTAAAAAATGAATAGAAATTATACAGTGTCCGGCATAAAGTTCGCAGCATATGGAAAACATTGTTATTATAGATTTCTCAAAAAAAAATCATTCGTGATAAAAACCTCTGCTTCATCCTGAACCTGAATTGCGAACACCAAAATTGAATTTTATACGACCCTATACGAGGGAAATAGAGAAGTATGCTTTGTTTTCAAAATAATATGATCCCATCACTTCATTTCTCGCGGTAGAATTCAAATTCATGGGGAAATATTGTTCCAAATCGAATGTTGATCCAGAAATTCGAATCATAGCCACCTATGACCAATTTCATTTTTCAACTTTTTTTCCCATTTTTCCCTCATCGCCCTGTACAACATGAGGAATATTATGCTAGAAGAATGGTATATTATCAGATATGATGAAATCACTCTCCTGAATGTTTCCTCATTTCTCCCTCCCATCGGAAAATCACATTAATTGAATTATGTGACGGAATTTCACAAAATCTTGCTGCAAATAGTAAATAAAACTGAATTGTCTCCAAGGTATGATGCCAGAATGCCAATTAATTCATTTTCACAATGCAAATAACATTTCTTGAAACAAATATGTCCTATGCTTTATTCTACGTGGAGTCCTCCATTCTCAATACACTGCATAGTACGGCGGTGCATTGCATCATGGACATTTCTTAGTATCTGGGGAGCTATTCCCCGAATACAATCCCTGATAGTATTCTCCAAATGACGTATATTTTGAAATGGTCTCCTTGAATATACCTTCTGTTTGAGATATCCCCATAAGAAACAATCCAAAGGAGTGAGGTCCGGTGACCGGGCGGGCCAAGCGTTATTGGAATATCTACCAATCCATCGATTTGGAAATGTTCCGTTCAACCACCTTCTCACTTCTAGCGTAGAATGAACGGATGTAACCGTCTTGTTGAAAATACATTCCAGCTCTCATGTCAAGAGGAATATCATCTAAATAATCGAGAGAAACGTCTGCAGCATTCTTAAGTATCTGGCAGAATTCAGTGGTTGTCTGAAAATACTGGTCCAACAATAATGTCATTAAGAATTCCGCACCAGACGTTAACTTTGAAGTGATATTGGTCTCTACATTGTATCCTGAAATTATTATCTGCCCACCACCTGCAATTCTAGGAGCTGACTACCCCATTTGATGTGAAGGTGGACTCGTCAATATAAAGAATTTTTTTCGAAAACTGTCCATAATAGACTGAAACCAGAAACAGAAATCCAAGCGATTATTCGGATCTCTCGGTTTCGAAGTGTGTATGAATTTTGGTTTATACGGTTTGAATTTATTATTACCTAGAACTCTTCTCATTGATCGATCGGACATACCAAGATTTTCTCCTCTTTGCGATAATGACATTCTTGGATTTTCAATCGTAGACAGCATAATATTCATAACAGTTTCTTCTTTTTCAGTTATCGATCGTTTATGTGCCACTTTGTATTTTTTTTAAACCGATCCAGATTCCTTGAATGTTTTCCAAATTCTTATAATTGTCGAATTATGAACGTTTTTACCTGGATGTCTTTCATTAAAAATATTGGCAGTGTCTCTACAAGTATGGTAATTGTCACCATGTATCATTACAATCTCCACTCTCTCCTGTATACTCAGTTGAGCAGCCATGATTGAATTGAAAAACTACTGAAATTAGTCTACAGATTTGTGAGTTATTCTTGATGCGTCAAAAATGGTTTGTTTACAATTAGAAATGAATTGGTTTTCAAAGCCAACTGTGATCGGCAAATGTTCTGTATCTCAATCATTTACAGTAAAATTCAAAGAACAAAACTGTGGAAGCTGGGTATTGCTATCGATGTCGAATGTAACAACTAACAATATTTCGAAATTCATAAATGATACGTGAATAATTTTTTCGAGTGGATCAAAAACTTAATTTTGTACGTTGAATGCCGCAAAAAAATTAACAAAATATTGTAGATGCTTTCCGATGTCTTGCTTGAAAAAAAAACTATAAAAAAATTGTCATATTTTACAATTCCTGATTGTCTTAAAAGATGTTATTCGTAGTGTGAAAAAAAAAACATTTTCATTCTGGCATCATACCTTGGAGACAATTCAGTTTTATTCACTATTTGCAGCAAGATTTTGTGAAATTCCGTCACATAATTCAATTAATGTGATTTCCGATGGGAGGGAGAAATGAGAAAACATTCAGAGAGTGATATCATCATATCTAACAATATACCATTCGTCTAGATAATAGTCCTTATGTTGTACAGGGCGCTCAGGAAAAAAAGTATAAATATGAAATTGGTCATGACTCGAATTTATGGATCAACATTCGATTTTGAACAATATTTCCCCATGAATTTGAATTCTACCGTGAGAAATAAAGTGATGGGATCATATTATTTTGAAAACAAAGCATGCTTTTTTATCTCCCTCGTGTAGGGTCGTATAACATTCAATTTTGGTGTTTGCATTTCAGGTTTGGGATGATGCAGAGGTTTTCATCACGAATGTATTTTTTTTGAGAAATCAATAATAAAAAAGTTTTCCATATGCTGCGAACTTTATGCCGGACACTGTATATTCGATAAAACTGCAAATGAAGTTGTCCAAGATAATAGGTCTATGAATAAAAATAATGATCTAAGCGTATAGTTTTCTGGTAAATAAAAAAAAACTATTTTTCAGTGAGATTGTATTTTTGTGGAGTATATGGAATATGGGATATGAAGGGAGTTTTTGTCTTTCCACTTTGCGAATTCCTGGACCGAGTTTTGCAGTTATGTTGAAAGCCATAAAAAACTACTTGTTTCCTGATTGATGTTTTGTCATATCTGTCCCCCATACCTCAATCATATTATTAGGAATCTGGGTCCGTTTATTGAAACAAATACTCGATTAATTCATATTCGTTTATCACACTTCGAAAACACAACACAATGAGTGAAGGGAATAAAACTGAGTAAATGCTCAAACTCAAGTTTTTCAAAGAATATAGTATAGTATAAAATATTATTGGCTCAGTTTTCCGGGCGAATGAGTTTTTGCTTCAAATATGTGTGATTAAAAATCAGAAACAACTCTAGGCCCCAGTATATTCTCAAATTATTTGGAGGCTAGTCCAACCCATGCTCAGTTTCTGTCAGTTTTAATCATGGCAATGTACATGAACGTTGGCAAGGAAAAAGTGTACAACGCAAGAAAAAAAATGTGTGATAGTAAAAAGCTTTCGAGGTCTGAGACTGGAAGTGTTGAATTTCTTACACAAGAATTTTTACCGGAGAGTTATGAGACTCACACCACAACTAAAGAATTCACTTCGTTTTCAGAAAGTGCTCCGAGCACTGAGCTAATACTCGGAGAAAATTCTCGGTTTTATTCACTTTATTCAATAATGCACTCTGACAATAAAATACTCAATCACAATAATTTACTATTGAAATACAGGGCTTTTCACGATGAGCGTTAATTAGATGTTTCTGGCAAACCAGACAACGGATAAACCTGAAAATTCCACAGTATGCATAAATTAATATGATCTACAAGCCTAAAATTTTAGACGATGCGGCGTTGCCGCTTCTACTATAAAGTAGTGGCTACTTTGATTTTTCAAATGAAACACCCTGTACATAATATCATATTATGATTTCTCATCACCTTGTCAACAACTTCATGTACTATTTCCCTATACCTATCTGTTACCGTTTAGAAGATATAAATTAATTTCGATTTTTTTTTCAGCAAACATGTACTTTTATAAACGCTGTTAATCTTGAACTCTCTGGTACTAAGACGATCAAATTCGAAATGGAGTGGAGTGATACCATGAGGATCTTCACTTCGAGTCATATTTTTATTTGCCTCATACAGGGTCTTTAAAAAATGCAGATACTTTGTTCACAAGAAAAAATGAGTGGAAGTCATTTTTTTCAAATGGAACACCCTGTATATTTCCACATTTTTGAGCTCTATATCCAATTTTAGATTGACTTTGTTCAGATAATCCTATTTCGATTTCGAACCGTTTTCGAGATACACTGTTTCAAACAGAAAATAACGTGATTTCCTTGTAATCATCACTTATTTTTGAAATTTGACATGTATTTTATACTACGTAATATTTCTTTTCGATTTAGGTTTTCAACAGTCTCAAATCAGTCAATTCGAAATTGATATGTACCTTAGAAAAAGTTACAATTTGTATGCATTGAGGTATTGAGTGTCTCTACCGTACAACATTGCAAATTAATATTTTTTAATAGTGTGCTTTGGAAAAATGAATGATCCAATTTTAAAACGTCAAACTTTCGTTGGTGGTTTTGACTGATTGTGATGCCAATTCTAATAGAAAAATGTCAAGATTAGGTTACAGTAATGAAGATGTCTTGAATTTATTAATAATTTATGGTGAGTGCAATAGAATTGCAAGTAGAACAGTTTTGGGATTTTTTCATGCATTTCCAAATGCTTCTCTAGACGAGGCTGAAAGGGAGATAGGTATACCCTACGTGACAATTTATCGCATTCTTAATAAGCATAAATTATAATGTATCCAACATCTGCCTCGTAGAGTGGAATTCTATGAATGGTTACTTGTCAAGACTCAAGAGGATGAACATTTCCTTGACAATATCATGTGGACAGATGAGGCCATGTTTACAAAAAATTGAGTTTTCAATAGACACAACAGTCATTATTGGGCGCCAGAAAATCCCCATGTCGTTCGCCAAAGGGATTTTCAAGAAAGATGGCAATTTAATGTATTTTGTGCCATAAAGAATGGGACAATTTTTTATATCGAGTTTTGTGATGATAATTTGAATGCAACAAAATATGAAGATTTACTGAGAAATGGAATTCAAATGATTTTAAATAATAGGCCAGGAAGAGAACGTGTATGGTACCAAATGGATGGTGCTCCACCCCATAATTCTCGTTCAGTAAGCGAAGCTTTAACTGAAATCTTCGAAGACAGATGGATTGGTAATGATGGACCTTCTCGTTGGCCTCCTAGAACACCAGATGGCAATCCATTAGATTATTTTGGTTTATGGTTTACCCCAACCCAGTAACAACAATCGAAGATATGAAATCGAGAGTTAGAACTGCTTCCAATAGTTTAACTCCAGACTCAATCAGAAGCGCTACACATGAAAATCTTTTGAAGACATTACATGTTTGTTTAAGTAGAGGTGGAGATGTATTCGAACATATTCTGAAATACACTGACAATTGAATTAACTTACTAATTCATTAAATTATTTTCAGTTCGTGTGTCAGCGTTAATAAAACTATTGTTTGAAGAGAAGTTTCATTTGATGGTTGAAGAGTATTTTAATAATTATTTATTCATTGTATTATCTGTGACTGATGAAGGAACATCGAACGGGATCTGTTAAATTTCAAAAATAAGTGATTAATACAAGGAAACCACGTCAGTTTCTGTTTGAAACAGTTTATCTCGAAAACGGTTCGAAATCGAAATAGGACCATCTGAACAAAGTCAATCTAAAATTGGATGTAGAGCTCAAAAAATGTGGAAATATACAGGGTGTTCCATTTGAAAAAAATGACTTCCACTCATTTTTTCCTGTGAACAAAGTATCTGCATTTTTTAAAGACCCTGTATGAGGCAAATAAAAATATGACTCGAAGTGAATATCACTCCAATCCATTTCAAATTTGATCATTTTAGTACCAGAGAGTTCAAGATTATCAGTGTTTATAAAAATACATGTTTGGTAAAAAAAAATCGGAATTAATTTATATCTTTCAAACGGTAACAGATAGGTATAGGGAAATAGTACATGAAGTTGTTGACAAAGTGATAAGAAATCATAGTATGATATTATATACAGGGTGTTCCATTCGAAAAATCAAAGTAGCCGCTACTTTATAGTAGGAGCGGCACCGCCGCATCGTCTAAACTATTTTAGGCGTGTAGCATATTAATTTATGCATACTGTGAAATTGTTAGGTTGATCTGTTGTCTGGTTTTGCCAGAAATGCCTAATTAACGCTCATCTTGAAAAGCCCTGTATACCGCGGACTGCATAATCAATATTCAAGCGGCTGTTTTCTTAGTCAATAGTCTAGAGTTCAAGAGAATGTGGTTTTCTGAATCATCTGGGCTTTTTGGAACTCGCGACGGTTTAGTTGGATAATCCAGGTTAACGCTCACTTCCGACATAAACAAATGAAATTATGTTTACCGAAGTTATGTGGAAAAATTCGAAACTGTTAGAAATAAGTCGTTTTTGTGGTCAGTTTCCAAGAAAATGGGGATATGAATGATATGAACTAATTGAAATACGAGTAACAAAAACGTCTTCGATATATTTCAAAAATTATTGAAGGAAACGTAAACACAGTAATTACGACATTTTCAAAAGGATGTCGAAACATACATAATAAAATAACGAATAGAAGCCGATTCCCAAAAAAAAAAATAGTCAATAATTAAGCTATAAAGAATAACGCTGGTATTCATTTGTCTAGAAATTCAGGATCAAATTATCTCAAAATCAAGTCACGTCGAGTATTTAATTAAGAGAAATGGAAAGTTCACGTAAGTTCAATTAAAAAGTGATAAATAGACATACAAGAAGAAGTATGGACCAAATAGATTGCTAACGGAACAAAACGTATTGCTCAACTCGAAATAAAGGTTAAATGCGCAGAAATCATTGGAGATAGACATATATCAACATGGCAATCATTCATGTAACAAGTAAGAGTATCATTGATTATATTTGGCAATTAATATAGTTCACTGAAAAACGCATTATTAATGACAACAGAAGATGCAGTTGTGCTGTAGCTATAATAATAGTTCATATTAGCAATTAACATGTTTCTATCTTTCTAATTAAATTATAAGTAGAAAATCAATGCATTTTCATTTCGAAGTAGTGGAAAATTAAGTTAAAAAACACGAACTCGATCAACATACGGTGCGGCTCAGGTTACATTCTAGGTAGTATTTTCTCAGGAAAAGTCTACAACTGCCCATAACAACGATCACCAAAAGCGGGCATGTTAATTTGATCCATCAAACACCTATTGTATAGGTTAGTAATCTTGGAGAAAGGAACATGCTTATTCATGAATTAGCTCACTGAAACGTCATAAAGATATCAAAAACGTACCTTTCTTGAAGTATGGTTGCTAATTCTTTGCTAAAATCGCCTCCTTGTTTCACGTATCTTCGTAGGTCTTCAAATCCATTTTGACCCTGTAAAAGAAAAGAATGTTAGTTTATAAGTCAGCAAATGTGTTTGAAAAAATTGTGGGCAACATATAATGGTCGCATTCAGGTCTGGCATTCAAGTCTGAAACTTCGTTTAGTTTGTTAAAATATTAATAGTTTGCTGGCAGCGCTTCGGCGAGCAATAGTTGGAATGTAGAAGACTCAGGGTAAAAAGCAGATCATTTATAATTCTATATAAAACTTAGCACAGTTAAAAATTATTATTGATATTTATCTGGCATCTATTGAAGTTTTTTCTCAACGATACGCACATATACACAAACACCTGGAATTATCGTGCTTATCGATTTTGAAAAAAACCTTCCTCGAACAGAAATATACCCTTGTCTTGATTTCGTGTCCTTTCTAGCTATTTTTAGGCCAATTGAATTGATTAAAAACCCGATCTGTAAAAAATGTAGAAGCTACAAACGATAGGAATTCCTAATTTCTAGTTGTACTTGTCTATAATTTTCTGTCGCCAGTGTCTTTGCTTACATCTCCCCTGCAGAATATAGTGCATGGCTATACAGTGCCCGTCTAAAGTCCGTTCCCCCTACTAATTTTTGAACCACCTGGTATATCGCAACGAAATTTGGAGGGCTTGAATAGGAGATAAAAACCTACTTTCTCGTGAAAAAATCACAGCTAAAAGTTTTAAAATGGCGGCTGAGCGCCATATTCAGTATTTTTTTTTAATGGAACACCCCGTATATTATTCAATTTTTGTAATCTGCTCATAATTCTCAACAGTTTTCTCCAATACACTTCACTCCTAAATTCAATTGTTTTCGAAATATTAATGTTTGAAAAGTGACATTCCGGTTTAAAATGAAGTATAGATTTTGGTCACTTCCGGTAAAAGATTTTGCTAACTAAACGTTGTTATTAATTTGTAGTTGAATCTCTTAATGAATTCGACTAATAAGAGGCGCAAAGAGAGTTAATTAAGGATAAACAGTACCGCTTACACGAAAATCTCGAAGCCTACGGATTTGTTCTGTAAATTCACAATCAAAACAAATTAGTTAGCTAAAAAATTATAATTTATTTTTGAATAACACTTTTATTTAACCCCAACAATTATTTCATCAAGTGTTCAATGTGCCCCCCCCCTTAATCTTGACAATAAAGTGCCCTATTATAAATAGCTTCTCTCACGTTGATGAAAGTCTGTTCATCTATTTCTTCACATGTATTTATTATTCTGCGTTTTTAACTTTTTCTATTGTTTGGCATTCAGTGGCGTAGATTTTGACTTTCAGATACTTCCAAGGAAAAAAATCTAGAGGTGTAAGATCCGGAGATCTTGGTGGCCATTCAGTACTTCCCTGCGACCTATCCACTGGGAAAGTTTGTATCGAGGAACTCTCTAGCCATGCGATCGAAATGGAGAGGTGCCCCATCCCTGAAATATGATTTCCGATTTTCAAACTCTTCCTGATTGTTGAATACAATTTGTCTTATTCGAGGTTCAATTTCAGTTTCTAAAGATTTTGAAATAATTCCTGTAAGATTGCCTCTGATGAAAATCGGTCCAATAACGCGTTGCCCAAAATCTCCGCCCCAAAAATTCCTTTTTTAGGAAACTGGGTATGTCCCCCTCTGAAAATATGCGGTTAGTACCGCTCCAGTATCGTATATTCTGTTTGTTGACTTTTCCATTAAGAAAAAACGTCATTCGTCGCAACATACACGTTTTAGCAGGCCGTTCTCCTTCAATTGTTCCTGGTAACCACTCACAAAATTCAACCCTCCGGTCTGGATCATCCTCCGTGAGAGCATGCAGGATTTTCATTTTATAGGGATGAAACTTTTTCTTCTTTTAGGACTCTTCGGGCCTTTCTGAAACTGCACGGATTCAGCAACCGCAGACGTCGACTGAGTCGGATTGATTACCATTTCACACAATTTCTACCTTTTTCCTTCTGAAAGGGCGGTCTTCCTGATCTTGGAGCATCTTTCAGCATACCAGTTGCTTGGAGCATATTTGAAAGTTTGCGCATATATGACCTCGAAATATGATTCTCGGGAAATCTATCATTAAACATACGGACTGCTAGATGATAATTTCTTCCAGCTTCTCCAAATATCAAAAATGCTTCAAATTTATCGTCTAAACTACGAGCCATATGATCACACAAGTAGGTTTTTATCTCATATTCAAGCCCTCCAAATTTCGTAGCGATATACCCGGTGGTTCAAAAATTGTAGGGGGAACGGACTTTAGACGAGCACCGTATAGCCTGCAGATGTAATGTTTATCTTGCTAATGGGATGTTCCATTGCATGT